>JAVJIF010013141.1:0-120397 GCA_038442645.1 Agave tequilana
GGTTCCAAAAATCGTGTCATTTCAGGTGAGTGTTCCTTGTTTTCTTATTGAGTATTTTGATATTATTTTATATGAGTGCTTTTTAACTGGTTCCTATATACGTTATTATGTTTAAACAGTGTTCATGTTTAATTACTGTTTATGCATGTCAATTATTGCTCATGTTCACATTCACGTATTAAATACCTAATCAACAAACCCCGGAAGACCACATTGCTGATTCAGAATAAATGTCCTGATACCATTTAGATAACTTGACTAACTATATGACATCTAACTGATAACAATACTATGCATATTACTGAAAGTTACTGGGACAAGATTGTTGACCGTAACCCGGTACAGTCCTATTTTTTTATCGTATACACAGTTACTGTTACTGTTCACTGTTACTGATATTGTTCACCGTGTATACGATTACTGATTGATTATTACTGTACTGATACTGTTACCGTCCCGTAGCATCCCAGTAATTGAAATGGCATAAGGTATTGATTGTTACTGATGGCACTACCTACTTGACTGTACACTAGACATCTTTCACTGGACCTTGACATATGACTGTATCACTGTTACTTGACATCTAATACTCCTGTACCCCCCTGTATCCATGTCCCATGCATTGTTGAACTGTTAATAGCACAGTCAAACCGGCGTCCGGCGGTTTGCCGCCTGGTGTCGGGATTGACGAGGATGTATCCCACAATCGTGCTAGCGTCCGGCGGATCTTGAAAGGAACTAAGTGCCACGTGGAGCAAAGTGCCACACCATACACATGGTGGGGGCCACCTCTTGAATCCACGGGGGCCACCTCTAGAATCCTGTTTCCCTCAGAACAAAGTGCCACACGGAGCAAAGTGCCACACCATACACATGGTGGGGGCCACCTCTTGAATCTGTGGGGGCCCCTCTTGAATCTGTAGGGCTATCTATTGTACGTGACGCCTGGTGTTAGCGTGATATTGAATTCTCAGTGCCTATTAGCATCCACACGCACTTGTATGATGATAACCCTAGGATGCATGTTATTTGGTTCTCTTTCCCTATTCGAACAATGATACCCGCATATCGGAGTTCGGATGAGTTCTACTGGATGTGCGGGCTCCAGGTGAACTGTCGGATGTTGTGGGACGCCTGTGGGAAAGTGATAAAGATAACGTAGAACATTACTGATTGTTATTGAATGAATTGAATGAACACATTGTGTTATACCCTGAATGGTTACCCTGCCTTATGACACATGACTGTATACATGATTGTAACCAGGACCACATGATTGTAACCAGGATCAGACTTATGACCAGACTTGGATACCAGTTTAGTGACATGTGATGGATACCTATTTGACATTGATTGCATATTTACAGTTGTGCCATTTGACTGCTATCTGTATTCATGTCTTCATCATATGTGTTACTGTTCAGTTATTTATTGTGTTATTTAGTCTTTCTATCTGCAGTTGTCCTTATTATTATATATGCACATGGTTTCTTCTGCACGAGCTGTTTTCCCTTTACACACACACTCATTATGGTCGCGTTCTGACGACCCTGGATTTGCACGTCCAGCTATTGGACGATTGTTTCTAATGTGCAGGTGTTTGATGAGGCGGTACGCTTTACGAGGAGCTTGGGTGCTCTCCCTTTAATTCTGGTATACTTGCATTTTATTCTTGTTATGATTCTTTGATTCCTGTATATCACCTTTGACTTCTATTCAGCTGTCATTTTCTTCCTGTTATTCATTGCTATCATGTATAGTCTTATATGTATTATTGCAGTGATCCTTGATTATTATAGTTCTGATTATAACTTGTTCAGGTTACAATTGAGGCTTAGCGTATATACGTGGGGTATTATCCTCGCGTATATACGTCGCCATAACGACTCCGTATCTTTAGGATCGGGGCGTTACAGAGTGGTATCAGAGCCAGGTTCGACATAAAAGAGAACCTAGTTCCTACCTGTAACCTGGAACAGTTATGTTGACACTGCAATATACATATACTATCCAATGATTTTGACTCCATTTGGAATTGATCGTCCTCCCTTTAGAATTCCATTCTTGATATGTTGATATCCATGATTCTAACACTTCATTTAGAGTGATTTGGATGTCCATCTTGATTTTGTCCTTCTTTTCTATTCATTCCTCCTGATCCTATCTCTTGAGATTGATCACTCCATTCTGAAGCTGGTAGCAGAGATCAGAGCGCGCAGCGGAATCGTGGTGGATTTATAATGTGCAGAGAAGCGACATGGAAGCTTTATCTTCTCTTATAATTTGATTTTTACCATTCCCTACCTTATTTGAATTTCGAGGACGAAATTTTTATTAAGGTGGGTAGAATGTAATACCCCTAATCTAATAATACTGTATTTTAAAATTTTCACAAGTATTGATTTTGATCTATCGATTATTTTTATTTATCAAGTTAATTTCTTTCTCCTGTGATTATAATTGTTGAATATGCAAAATTATTTTCGGATAATATATGACAAATTATTCTTCCATTATCAATTATTGTTGATTCTATTTTAGTGTATCATTATTTATTATTAGTGTTCTATTATTTGGGTATTTAATTTAATATTGGTATTTGTACTAATCATGGTGGTGGTGGTGGGTCCTCCTTGTTAACCTCTCATCCTATTTATCCGTTACCCGTTTGGATTCCATAACCATGACCCGTTCCTAATCCAATACCCAACATTAACCTATTGGATCCCATGTCATTACCCTATTTCACAATTAGACCCGAAAACCATTAACTAACACCATATATAATCTCTCTTTTATTTCCTAACCCTAAACCTAAACCTAATTGTTTCTCCCCCACAATAGCAGCCGCACTCTCTCTCTCCCCCCCTCCTTGCTGCCGCAAATCCCCACCAGAGCACCCAATCAGCAGCCATGCCGGCCCCTTCACAGCCGCACCACCCCGGATCAGCCCCTCTCCTTCTTTCCATGCTGCCGGAGTCGAACAACACTCCTGAGACCCCCATGTTAATGCCGTGTGCCTCCCCAAGGCACAGCTCCGTTGGCCGAGCCTCCATGCTCATCCCAGGCGTCGTGAGTCTCTTTGCCCCATTTTCCCTCTCTTTATATTTTCATGTTGCATGAGACTCTAATAATAATGCATGCCTCTCCTTTAATAGTAATGGTGCATGAGTGTGAATTAAGATTGTGTGAGCATTTCTCTCTCTGTTGCTCTGTGATTGCCTGCGTAGTGGTTGGAGTTATTTGTGTTGTGTGGATTCAGATCTGAAGTGAAGGGATTTGCGAGAAAAGATTGATATGATTTTGTTTTAAAATAAAACTTTCTTAAAGATCAGAAATTAGGCTAACCTTCTGTCAGCTGGAAATCATGAACAAAAAAATAAAAATAAAATGAACTGATACGAAATTTAACGAAGTAAATCACAGTGAACTTAAATTTTTGCAGTTTGTGTGAATAAGTTAAGAAGTGTGTGTACTTGATGACATAACATCAAGATGTAAATATATTATGCGCAGTTCTGCTACATAAATTGCATTACTAAGCTGACTTAATTTGTTAGTATTTATTGTTAATTTATTCTTTATCAACGACCAATTTGATGCATCTGCAAACTAATTCATCTAGAAATACGAGACTGTGGGAGAAACCATAAGAGGGAAAACATGTGTTTTGTCATAATTAATAAGCATGTTTGCTAGAATGCGTAATAAGATTCTCAAGTAATTATACGACAAATACAGACCCAAATAGTGGATGATAATGTTTATTTCTCTCCTCCTTCTTGCTGTTCCTACTAAGATGGGGATATCATTTAACCTTGGTCCATTAAACTCAATCTTGAAGAATTTGTACAGAAGTGACAACCTAATTTTGAATGTGTCATGTACCTAATGTCATCCTTTTGGACGTTACCAAATTACCCAATAGGAAAAATGTCTAAAGCAAGATGGATATCAGAACAACATATGAATTGTAGAATATGTAGATTTATATGCTTGTTATGGATCCGACACACAGGCGATTCGAAGAACGATCCATGGGATGATCTGTAGATCAGTACCAGTTCGTACAGTGAAGACCAGAAGGCGATTCGGTTCCAAAAATCGTGTCATTTCAGGTGAGTGTTCCTTGTTTTCTTATTGAGTATTTTGATATTATTTTATATGAGTGCTTTTTAACTGGTTCCTATATACGTTATTATGTTTAAACAGTGTTCATGTTTAATTACTGTTTATGCATGTCAATTATTGCTCATGTTTCACATTCACGTATTAAATACCTAATCAACAAACCCGGAAGACCACATTGCTGATTCAGAATAAATGTCCTGATACCATTTAGATAACTTGACTAACTATATGACATCTAACTGATAACAATACTATGCATATTACTGAAAGTTACTGGGACAAGATTGTTGACCGTAACCCCGGTACAGTCCTATTTTTTTATCGTATACACAGTTACTGTTACTGTTCACTGTTACTGATATTGTTCACCGTGTATACGATTACTGATTGATTATTACTGTACTGATATTGTTACCGTCCCGTAGCATCCCAGTAATTGAAATGGCATAAGGTATTGATTGTTACTGATGGCACTACCTACTTGACTGTACACTAGACATCTTTCACTGGACCTTGACATATGACTGTATCACTGTTACTTGACATCTAATACTCCTGTACCCCCCTGTATCCATGTCCCATGCATTGTTGAACTGTTAATAGCACAGTCAAACCGGCGTCCGGCGGTTTGCCGCCTGGTGTCGGGATTGACGAGGATGTATCCCACAATCGTGCTAGCGTCCGGCGGATCTTGAAAGGAACTAAGTGCCACGTGGAGCAAAGTGCCACACCATACACATGGTGGGGGCCACCTCTTGAATCCACGGGGGCCACCTCTAGAATCCTGTTTCCCTCAGAACAAAGTGCCACACGGAGCAAAGTGCCACACCATACACATGGTGGGGGCCACCTCTTGAATCTGTGGGGGCCACCTCTTGAATCTGTAGGGCTATCTATTGTACGTGACGCCTGGTGTTAGCGTGATATTGCATTCTCAGTGCCTATTAGCATCCACACGCACTTGTATGATGATAACCCCTAGGATGCATGTTATTTGGTTCTCTTTCCCTATTCGAACAATGATACCCGCATATCGGAGTTCGGATGAGTTCTACTGGATGTGCGGGCTCCAGGGTGAACTGTCGGATGTTGTGGGACGCCTGTGGGAAAGTGATAAAGATAACGTAGAACATTACTGATTGTTATTGAATGAATTGAATGAACACATTGTGTTATACCCTGAATGGTTACCCTGCCTTATGACACATGACTGTATACATGATTGTAACCAGGACCACATGATTGTAACCAGGATCAGACTTATGACCAGACTTGGATACCAGTTTAGTGACATGTGATGGATACCTATTTGACATTGATTGCATATTTACAGTTGTGCCATTTGACTGCTATCTGTATTCATGTCTTCATCATATGTGTTACTGTTCAGTTATTTATTGTGTTATTTAGTCTTTCTATCTGCAGTTGTCCTTATTATTATATATGCACATGGTTTCTTCTGCACGAGCTGTTTCCCCTTTACACACACACTCATTATGGTCGCGTTCTGACGACCCTGGATTTGCACGTCCAGCTATTGGACGATTGTTTCTAATGTGCAGGTGTTTGATGAGGCGGTACGCTTTACGAGGAGCTTGGGTGCTCTCCCTTTAATTCTGGTATACTTGCATTTTATTCTTGTTATGATTCTTTGATTCCTGTATATCACCTTTGACTTCTATTCAGCTGTCATTTTCTTCCTGTTATTCATTGCTATCATGTATAGTCTTATATGTATTATTGCAGTGATCCTTGATTATTATAGTTCTGATTATAACTTGTTCAGGTTACAATTGAGGCTTAGCGTATATACGTGGGGTATTATCCTCGCGTATATACGTCGCCATAACGACTCCGTATCTTTAGGATCGGGGCGTTACAGTTTCAATAACTTAAGGGCATCGATTGGCATGTGTGGTAGGCGTAGTATGTGATGCGTCTATTATATGTGACAATTGGTGTTCGCTGACATAATTAATAATAAACTGTTGATGCTTTGTGACTGACTGTAATCACCTGATTGTATATCACTATGTTAGACCCATGATTATAACCATGACCAGATTATCATGACCAGGACCAGACTTATGACCAGAGTTGGATGCCAACCTAGTGACATGTGATAGATTACACGCCTTGACAGTGATTGCATATTTACAGTTGTGCCATTTGTCTGCTACCTATATTCATGTTTTCATCATAAGTGTTACTGTTCAGTTATTTATCGTGTTATTTAGTCTTTCTATCTGCAGTTGTTCTTACTATTATATATGCACATTGTTCTTCTGCACGAGCTGTTTCCCCTTTACACACACACTCATTATGGTCGCGTTCTGACGACCCTGGATTTGCACGTTCAGATATTGGACGGTTGTTCTAATGTGCAGGGTTCGACGAGACTGTTCGTCTTGCGAGGGACTGGACGCTCTTTCTTCTATTTCTGGTATTTCACCTCTTTATATTCTGTCATTTCCTGATTCTGCATTTATTGCTTTCAGCTGCCATGTTCTTACCATCATTTATCTGTTATCCTTAGAATTGTCACTATATGTATTATTGCAGTGTTCTTTGATCATTATGCTTCCGATTTATAGCTTGTTCACGTTACAATTTAGGCTTAGCGTATATACGTCGCCATAACGACCCCGTATCTTTAGGATCAGGGCGTTACAGAGTGGTATCAGAGCCAGGTTTCGACATAAACGGACTTGATTCTTACCGATAACTTGAACGAGCTATAATTACACTGCAATATACATATACTATCCAATGATATTGACTCCCCTTGGAAATTGACTGTCCTCTCTTTGAAAACCCATCCCTTTGATCTTCCAATCTCTCTGATTGCATCTATTCTTTCAGAGTAATCTTGATTCCTATTCTCCTTGTTTATTCTATTTTCTGATCTTGTCTGTTGGAATTGGTCACTTCGTATTGAAGCTAGTAGTAGAGATCAGAGCGCGCAGCGGAATCGTGGTGTCCCAGCGAGGTGACATGGAAGCTTAATTGTTTTTCCCTGTTTTTTTGACTCTTTTATCATTCCCTACGTTATTGAAATTTCGAGGACGAAATTTTTATAAGGTGGGTGGAATGTAATACTCGTATCTTGCAATACATGAATTAATTGTGAAAAATAATACTTATAAAGTGTATGTGTATTTTGTTTTAAGAAAATTGTCATCTTTAAAGTTTAGATGTTATTCTAATTATTACTAATTAATTCTTGATTATCATCATCATGATTTATTATTTTATTTATCTCATTTTATCTTATTGTTTTTCCCTTTTTGTTTCAAGCCCAAGCCCATCTTATCACTTTTCTCCTTCTCTTCATTTTCTAACTGAGCCCAAGTCCAATAGCAGGCCCAAATCCAATTCCTTCAAAATAAAAAAAAATAAAATAAAATAAAATAAAATAAAATTAAAAGACCCGCATGTGAGAGTGTGTAACAAGATTCGAACCCAAGTCTCTCATGTGTGATTTGAATGGATAGGCCACCATGGCCCCTTTGGGTTTTCTAATGGAAGGATAGATATTTTATTTATACTTCACTTTTTACCCTTCAATTCCTCCAGCTTAAAGAAAACAAACTTCTTTGATTTGCTGAGATTCAGCCCATCCCACAACTAATCCAAAACAGATCCTATCTATTAAAATCCGATCCATGGGACGATCCGTAGATCAGTACCGATTCGTGCAGTGAAGACCAGACGTTGATTCGATTCCGAAACCGAGTCATTTCATGTGAGTGTTCCTTGTTTTCTTTCGATATTATTTTATATGAGTGCTTTTAACTGGTTCCTATATACGTTATTATGTTTAAATAGTATTCATGTTTAATTACTGTTCATGCACGTAAGTTATTATTCATGTTCACAGAATAAATGCAAAATGAATAAACCTCACTGATTGTACATGACATCTACCTGATAAACATACTGCTCATGTTACTAAAAGTTACTGAGAAATATCATTAAACTGTAACGCTCGGTACAGCTCTATTCATTGTATACACGATTACTGTTACTGTTCACTGTTCCTATTACTGTTCATCGTGTATACAATTACTGTTACTGTACTGTTACTGTTACAGTCACCGCATGTCTCAGTATTCTTGGTAACATTGATATTGACTGAGTTAACTGAATTAAATAATAATATAATCGAACAACTTACACTGGGATTGGGGAAATTGATGGAGGAGACAGCGTCTGTATTTTGGGTGGACCTAGGATACAGGTTGCGCAGCCGACTGAGGGTTCCACTGCAGGGTTCTTGGGGGATGACTGGCATCCCATCTGTACTGTTACTGTTCCACTGTTTTCACAGTGAGATTACTGTTACTGTTACTGAGTACCTAGCGGTACGGCCTGGTTCAGCGCCAGAAAACTGAGGCCGTGGTCCCGGGTATGTACGGGACCCACCTAAAGCATGGACAATGTCTCCAACCGATCAGTTTCAATAACTTAAGGGCATCGATTGGCATGTGTGGTAGGCGTAGTATGGGATGCGTCTATTATATGTGACAATTGGTGTTCGCTGACATAATTAATAATAAACTGTTGATGCTTTGTGACTGACTGTAATCACCTGATTGTATATCACTATGTTAGACCCATGATTATAACTATGACCAGATTATCATGACCAGGACCAGACTTATGACCAGAGTTGGATGCCAACCTAGTGACATGTGATAGATTACACGCCTTGACATTGATTGCATATTTACAGTTGTGCCATTTGTCTGCTACCTGTATTCATGTTTTCATCATAAGTGTTACTGTTCAGTTATTTACCGTGTTATTTAGTCTTTCTATCTGCAGTTGTTCTTATTATTATATATGCACATTGTTCTTCTGCACGAGCTGTTTCCCTTTACAAACACACTCATTATGGTCGCGTTCTGACGACCCTGGATTTGCACGTCCAGATATTGGACGGTTGTTCTAATGTGCAGTGTTCGACGAGACTGTTCGTCTTGCGAGGGACTGGACGCTCTTTCTTCTATTTCTGGTATTTCACCTCTTTATATTCTGTCATTTCCTGATTCTGCATTTATTGCTTTCAGCTGCCATGTTCTTGCCATCATTTATCTGCTATCCTTAGAATTGTCACTATATGTATTATTGCAGTGTTCTTTGATCATTATGCTTCCGATTTATAGCTTGTTCAGGTTACAATTTAGGCTTAGCGTATATACGTCGCCATAACGACCCCGTATCTTTAGGATCGGGGCGTTACAGAGTGGTATCAGAGCCAGGTTTCGACATAAACGGACTTGATTCTTACCGATAACTTGAACGAGCTATAATTACACTGCAATATACATATACTATCCAATGATATTGACTCCCCTTGGAAATTGACTGTCCTCTGTTTGAAAACCCATCCCTTTGATCTTCCAATCTCTCTGATTGCATCTATTCTTTCAGAGTAATCTTGATTCCTATTCTCCTTATTTATTCTATTTTCTGATCTTGTCTGTTGGAATTGGTCACTCCGTATTGAAGCTAGTAGCAGAGATCAGAGCGCGCAGCGGAATCGTGGTGTCCCAGCGAGGTGACATGGAAGCTTAATTGTTTTTCCCTGTATTTTGACTCTTTTATCATTCCCTACGTTATTGAAATTTCGAGGACGAAATTTTTATAAGGTGGGTGGAATGTAATACTCGTATCTTGCAATACATGAATTAATTGTGAAAAATAATACTTATAAAGTGTATGTGTATTTTGTTTTAAGAAAATTGTCATCTTTAAAGTTTAGATGTTATTCTAATTATTACTAATTAATTCTTGATTATCATCATCATGATTTATTATTTTATTTATCTCATTTTATCTTATTGTTTTTCCCTTTTTGTTTCAAGCCCAAGCCCATCTTATTACTTTTCTCCTTCTCTTCATTTTCTAACTGAGCCCAAGTCCAATAGCAGGCCCAAATCCAATTCCTTCAAAATAAAATAAAATAAAATAAAATAAAATAAAATAAAATTAAAAGACCCGCATGTGAGAGTGTGTAACAGGATTCGAACCCAGGTCTCTCATGTGTGATTTGAATGGATAGGCCACCATGGCCCCTTTGGGTTTTCTAATAGAAGGATAGATATTTTATTTATGCTTCACTTTTTACCCTTCAATTTCTCCAGCTTAAAGAAAACAAACTTCTTTGATTTGCTGAGATTCAACCCATCCCACAACTAATCCAAAACAGATCCTATCTATTAAAATTCGATCCATGGGACGATCCGTAGATCAGTACCGATTCGTGCAGTGAAGACCAGACGTCGATTCGGTTCCGAAACCGAGTCATTTCATGTGAGTGTTCCTTGTTTTCTTTTGATATTATTTTATATGAGTGCTTTTAACTGGTTCCTATATACGTTATTATGTTTAAATAGTATTCATGTTTAATTACTGTTCATGCACGTAAGTTATTATTCATGTTCACAGAATAAATGCAAAATGAATAAACCTCACTGATTGTACATGACATCTACCTGATAAACATACTGCTCATGTTACTAAAAGTTACTGAGAAATATCATTAAACTGTAACGCTCGGTACAACTCTATTCTTTGTATACACGATTACTGTTACTGTTCACTGTTCCTATTACTGTTCATCGTGTATACAATTACTGTTACTGTACTGTTACTGTTACAGTCACCGCATGTCTCAGTATTCTAGGTAACATTGATATTGACTGAGTTAACTGAATTAAATAATAATATAATCGAACAACTTACACTGGGATTGGGGAAATTGATGGAGGAGACAGCGTCTGTATTTTGGGTGGACCTAGGATACAGGTTGCGCAGCCGACTGAGGGTTCCACTGCAGGGTTCCTGGGGGATGACTGGCATCCCATCTGTACTGTTACTGTTCCACTGTTTTCACAGTGAGATTACTGTTACTGTTACTGAGTATCTAGCGGTACGGCCTGGTTCAGCGCCAGGAGACTGAGGCCGTGGTCCCGGGTATGTACGGGACCCACCTAAAGCATGGACAATGTCTCCAACCGATCAGTTTCAATAACTTAAGGGCATCGATTGGCATGTGTGGTAGGCGTAGTATGGGATGCGTCTATTATATGTGACAATTGGTGTTCGCTGACATAATTAATAATAAACTGTTGATGCTTTGTGACTGACTGTAATCACCTGATTGTATATCACTATGTTAGACCCATGATTATAACCATGACCAGATTATCATGACCAGGACCAGACTTATGACCAGAGTTGGATGCCAACCTAGTGACATGTGATAGATTACACGCCTTGACATTGATTGCATATTTACAGTTGTGCCATTTGTCTGCTACCTGTATTCATGTTTTCATCATAAGTGTTACTGTTCAATTATTTACCGTGTTATTTAGTCTTTCTATCTGCAGTTGTTCTTACTATTATATATGCACATTGTTCTTCTGCACGAGCTGTTTCCCCTTTACACACACACTCATTATGGTCGCGTTCTGACGACCCTAGATTTGCACGTCCAGATATTGGACGGTTGTTCTAATGTGCAGGGTTCGACGAGACTGTTCGTCTTGCGAGGGACTGGACGCTCTTTCTTCTATTTCTGGTATTTCACCTCTTTATATTCTGTCATTTCCTGATTCTGCATTTATTGCTTTCAGCTGCCATGTTCTTGCCATCATTTATCTGCTATCCTTAGAATTGTCACTATATGTATTATTGCAGTGTTCTTTGATCATTATGCTTCCGATTTATAGCTTGTTCAGGTTACAATTTAGGCTTAGCGTATATACGTCGACATAACGACCCCATATCTTTAGGATCGGGGCGTTACATGATCGAAGACTCAAAGGGGAAGCGTCTACTTCCAAAGGCTTAAAACGGAAGAAGACTGCCCAAGGGTACAAAGGCAAGGTCCAAGAAGGCAAGAACATGCGCTTCAAGGGAACCTGCTACATCTACAATAAAGAAGAGCATAAGGCGAATGAATGTCGCAGCCGTCTCAAAAAGAACAAGAAGAGCCATCCACAGGCAAACCTGACCGACCATGCGTCGCCAAGCCTTTCAGCTGTGGTGTCAGAAGTGAACCTGACGACCAACAATAAGGATTGGTGGGTAGACACTGGGGCTACTCGGCACATCTGCTATGAGAAATTATTATTCTCTGAATATTAAAAATTAGAGCAAGATGAGCAACTCTTCATAGGAAACTCAGTCGTCTCCAAGGTTGAAGAAAATGAAAGGTCATTCTGAAGTGGACATCTGGGAAAGAGCTTACTCTGAACGATGTGCTACATGTTCCAGATATCCGCAAGAACCTGATCTCTGGATCAATACTTAGTAAGAAAGGATTTAGAATGGTTTTTGAATCAGATAAATTTGTACTTACTAAGGGTGGGATGTATTTGAGAAAGGATTATCTTGTTGATGGACTTTTTAAAGCCGATGTTGCAGTGGTGGACAAAAAGTCTGTGTATTTATACTCAAAGCTTATAAATAAAGGAAAATCTTCTGTTTATTTATTTGAGTCTCCTACTTTATTGCAGGCTAGATTAGGGCATGTAAATTACAAGTCATTAAAAAACTTATCTAATATAGGATATATTTCTAAACTCAACTTGGAAGAAATTTGCAAGTGTGAGATTTGTGTTGAAGCCAAGTTAGCGAAAAATTCATTTCACTCAATTGCTCGAAATACAGAACCTTTATGGTTAATTCATAGCGATCTATGTGACTTGAAGTTTATGCCAACTAGAGGCGGAAAAAAGTATTTTATTACTTTTAATTATGACTGTACAAGATACTGTTATGTGTATCTTTTAAACAGTAAGGATGAGGCAATGAATATGTTTATAACATATAAAGCTGAAGTTGAGAATCAACTCAATAAGAATATCAAGATTCTAAAATCTGATAGAGGCAGAGAATATGAATCAAATATTTTTAGTGAGCTATGTGCTAAATTTGGTATAACCCATCAAACTACAACACCATATACTCTTCAGCAAAATGAAATTGTGGAACGGAAGAACAGAACTTTGAAGGAGATGGTCAATTCCATGCTCGTAAGTTCTGGAGCTCCACAGAACTTGTGGGGGGAGCTTTGTTAACTGCAAATTATATTCTAAACAGAATACTCTACAAGAAACTTGGTCTTACCATTTGAGTTATGGCATGGAAGGACACCTTCCTACTATTACCTCAAAATGTGGGGGTGCTTTGCAAAGGTACTAGCACCATTACCTAAAAAGACTAAGTTGGGAGCAAGAACAATGGACTGCATATTCATAGGCTATGCCTTGAATAGTAGTGCCTATAGATTTCTGGTTCATAAATCAGAGATACTAGATATTCATGTAAACATGATTATCGAATCTAGAGATGCTGTCCGAAGATGCTTATTTCTTCATAAGAGAATTTGAGGAAGTATGTTTAATGATGAAAATCCAATACAGAGATGTGAGGCAATAGCTCCAAAGGTCATCTCAACCTTCACCGTCTTATTATGAGCAGTATCATCCTTCACCCTATTATGAGTAGCCTACTTATCCTTCGTCGTATAGCGGGCACGATTCTTACTCGGTATCAATAAATTTATCTCAAATTCCATAGGTAATATTACTTTATAATTTATTTTGTTATTGACCCTTTTTGTTAATATCATACTTATTATTATTTATGTTATAGGATAAATTTCTTCCCTGCGATTTGGCCTCTGGAGTTAACGGGATGATAACTGTTGTGGCTCACGGAAAAGTGTACAATACCAATGATGATAATCAAGTACACTTGGATTTGATAATGTAAAAGCAAGCATTATAGAGCCATTAGATATTATTGCATATATACCATATCCAACCGAAGAGATGATCACCGTTGGTGATGCTGTTGGTTCTTTTATTGCGTGGCCAATAAGACTTGTTTCCTTGCATGCCCAAGTATGTTATCAAAATGAAAATACAAATTCTATTTTTAAATTAAAAATTTAAAAATAACTAATGGTAATATAGTATCGTGACAGGAAATGGCTAAAGGGAAGGTTGTGGCACATCTAGCGGCGAGCCATCCCACAAAATAGTCGGTCAACCATTCATTTCAAAGGGCAGAAAATGAAAGTATCCACAAGTAAATAAAGACAATGGGTATTTTATGGAGGAGGATGAGAACTCACGATATCATTAATATAGAAATGCCTCATGTTATTCTTAGATACAGTACTCCCGTAAGCCTCGAACGTAGTAATATTTTGCAGTTCGCAGGCAAGGAGGAGATAAGCGTGGCATACATCACTGTATATATTAAGTGAGTAATTAATGTTTACTAATTTATGTGAATTAAATTTTTTAGGCTTTTTTAATTGTTATTTTAATTTTTGTTTTAGGTTTTTATATCAGATGTGTGATCGTTTAGGCATTAGTGGTATGTATGATTTTATTTGTCCATATAGTATCATATGTGTTTATGATGCTTTGGCTGAGGCTAAAAGGGAAAAGATTTGTTTATCGCAAATACAATGGAAGGATGTCAGCGCGATCATTTGTATTTTGCACCAATGAATACAGGATAAGTACTCAAATTTGATAATAAATTTTAATTGTTATTTTAATTCAACTTCATACTAATTTTTGTTATAGTTCACATTGGGTGCTGTACGTGATTGACCCACACAACACTATTGTATATTGGTTGGACCCATTACGTCATGAGCCGCGATGTGAGGTTGTTGATATGATTAATATGTGAGTGTTTAATACTTATATCTATTTCACTAGCTCTAGTATATATAGATCTTTTATTAATATTCTTATTTGTTTTATAAAAAGAGTTGTGGCTATGTTTATCACAAATAGTAATCAAAATATACGGTTACGAGTATACATCCTACATGGAGGTTAATTAAGGTAATTTTCTTAGTATTATATATATTTTTAAAAATTAACAATATTTGAGTTATATCTTATTAATTCAATTCTTACAATGTCCTCGTCAACCGGATAGCATGGTGTGTGGATATTACGAGATGAGGTTTGTGAAGGAGATCGTTGCACCTCAAGGAATCCCATTCCAATACATGTATAATCATTTGACATAAAAGTTACTTTTTTTTTATTAATATTAGACTAAACATGATACTAATTTAATATCTTCACAGTATAATAAAAAAAAAGTATACACGGATGAAGAAGTAGATGAAATTCGTGAAGATTGGGCATAATTCATTCTAGAGTATGCTTAATAGTAAGTATTTTTAGTATTTCATATATTATGATACATGCTTGTTTCATGTTTCATATTTATGATTTATATTTGTTTAATATTTTCATTATCTTTTGGTAGGTATCCATCATTAGTTAGGAGGCACACCGAGTGAGACCGACTAGGCGACGACGCACGAGGGATAGCCATGCAGCAGGATGAGGGTTCAAATATCGCTCTACTGACGTGTATATATTTTGAAATCTATATGTGACTTTTAAATCGATCATTGTAAATATTATTGCATAAGATGATTGCATATTTGTGAATGATTTTACGCCGTGTGCGCAGATTGGATAATTGTATCAGGGCAGGCTCCTTATTATAAAGGAGATGCTGCCAAAATATTTAAGAAATTGAAATGAATTCCCTTTTTTGTGTATATATACATATTAAGTTGTTCATTGTTTTTGAGAATAAATCATTGTTCTTTGTATCTTCTTACCGGCCCGTATCATTGTTCTTGAGGTCAGCTCTCAACAAAGAGCTGATATCTGTTTTTGAGAGCAGAGAGCAGGAACAGAGAGCAGCTCTCTGTTTTTGCTCTCTTTTGAGGTGCTCTCTATGTGAATTTTTTAAAAAAAATTTAACGCCGATTTTGTAAAGAACCGGTGCTAAATCTATTTTTAACGCCGGTTCTCTAAAAAACTGGCATTAAATCTACTTTTAACACCGGTTCTCTAAAAAATTGGCGTTAAAGTTGGACTTTTAATGTCAGTTTTTAAAAGAACCGGTGTTAAAAGTGGGACTTTTAACGCCAGTTTTTAAAAGAACCGACAATAAAATGAGACTTATAACGTCAGTTTTTTCAAAGTCGGCATTAAAAGTGGATTTTTTATGCTTATTTTAATATGAAACCGACGTCTATTCTTCTATATGACAGTGGTTGAAAACTGCTGTCATATGCTTAGAGATATCATGACTCCAGCATACAAATCAATTAAAAAATTCTGTTTAAAGTCGATTTTTAACTATCATTAAACATGTATTCTGTACTAGTGTGGTATGTGATTGGTGCATTACTAATTATGAAATTGTTATGATACAAAATTGTATCTGATAATTGAGACATCTATGTACTAAGAAAGATAAAAGAAGACCGGGTAAGAGGTCAAGAATTAAGAATTGATAAGGTATTGAATTACCTATACAATTAAAAATTGATATCAGAAATTTGCAACTGCAAGTTGTTATGTGTGTATATGTAGGTTAACTTAGAGTTTAGCTTACTTATTGAGCTGTCGAGCTTACTCCATTGTTATGAACCTCTTTGTCAGGTCTGAAGGACATGGGGCTCCATCCCAAAAGACTAGTTACTCTTTTAGGTGGAGTTGCCCAAATCCTTATATTCCCAAGACCATCCCCACGTCTAGCCGATGTGGGACTATTTGTTCGACCCAAATTCCAACAATCCCCCCTCGAACAAAGAGTCTCCCCTGTAAGCTCAACTATCTTCCCCTGTAAGCTCAACTATCTTCACACTAGAAGATCAAATGCTCTATCGAGATCCAACTCTTCACTGCGTGGGAGCCGCACGCCTTATGTGAAGTACCCCACTGCAGTCAGTCACTCCTCTACACCGCATGAGAGGCGGCACGCTCATTGCAAAGGAGCACCACTGTCAAATTTCTCAAGAGCCCAACAAACTTTATAGGGGCCTATTGCGTCCTTTTGCGCTAGTAGGGTGAGCAGGCCCATTGCGCCTTTGCGCCATTGGGGGGATCTAAATCGTCGAACATCACCCACACACACGACTAAGTTCGGGACATGGCTCTGATACCACTTGAAGGACTTGGGGCTCCATCCCAAAAGACTAGTCTTTTAGGTGGAGTTACCCAAATCCTTATATTCCCAAGACCATCCCCACGTCTAACCGATGTGGGACTATTTGTTCAACCCAAATCCCAACAAGGTCATGGTAAGGGTAAAGACTCAGCTTGAGGCCTTCCAACCAGAAAGAAGGAATATTTGTGTTTTATTTATTCAGTTATCTCTTTGTAATAGTTATGGAAATACTCATGTTTTAGGATATCTATACGAAATTCTGGTTTTACCTTGACTTAGGTTAGAAGTGTTCATGTAATTTTTGTGATACCGAGAGGAGTACTCTCGAGTTAAATAGATAAAGTTATTGAGATTGAAGTTTTGAATAGACAAGTAGGCCGGTGTAGGCCGAAATTTAGATATATTGTATCAAGGAAGACTCCTAATTATAGAGGAGATGCTGTTGAAATATCGTTTTAAAAAAATGATTATATAAAATTTATGGATTGGATTATGGTAATTCAATGATTAAGAACTGGCATCGTTACACTCTTCCTTCTCTTCCTTCTTTCATGTGCTGTTTGGTTGCATAATGAAGAAGGAAGAGGGCAAATTGTAAGTACCTTCAGTGAGCTTACCCCTACCAGTGCACCCTTTTTTACTTGTTGCTAGCTGTTGCTGCAAGGAGCAACTACTACAACAGTAGGCAGCAGGTTGCTACAGTAGCAGGCAGCAGGCAGCTGCTTCCAGGGAGGTGCGAGCAGTAGAACACCAATATTGACAATATATATTCTCACCAAGACAGAACTACAACACAGAAGTCAGGAAACACACAGAACCACAACCAAAACAGAACCATCATGGCTTAAACAAAATACAAGATATATCCTAATTTTAACAGTAAAACATAACAAATGGCAGAAAACTTAAATATTTACACCCTGGCAACAACAAAAGGAAGCATATATTCCAAACACACCACAACATATATCATGGCTTCAACGGAACCACAACACAAAAACCAGGAAACACACGTACACACAAAATCACAACCAAAAAAGAACCATCCTAGCTTCAACAAAATACAAGATATATCCTAATTACAACAATAAAACATAACAAATTGTTGAAAACTTAAATATTTACATCCAGGCAACAACAAAAGGAAACATATATTCCAAATACACATTGTATAAGAACCACACCGCCAAGTGACATTATATGAGAACAACCACATTGTGCGTGCGTCTGTGTGGGCATGCATGTGTAAATTATTTTTTGGGTGTGTGTGTGTGTTTTTTTTGGCGTTTTTGTGTGCGTGTCTTTTCGGTGCTTGTGAGTATGTATAAATTTTTTTTGGTGTTTGTGTGTGTGTGTCTCAGTGTGGGTGTGTATTATTTTTTTGGTGTACGTGTGGATGTGTATGTGTGTCTACGTGTGTATGCGTGCATGTGTGTGTATATTTTTTTTTTAGTGGGGCATGTGTCCGTCTATCTTTTTCTATGCGTCTGTGTGTGCGCGCGCGCGTGTCTCTCTCTCTCTCTCTCTCTCTGTGTGTGTGTGTGTGTGTGTGTGTGTAAATTTTTCCGTTTGTTTGTAGAATGCAATTACATAGTACTACCTTCCATCATTGAAAGAGATGAAGCTTTGGGTACTCTTTCAACACTGATCTCCCTTGATCGATTAATGGATTCCACGTCTGGTACGAACAAGAGGAAAATGCTTATTATGAGCCTCAGTTAAAAAATAAAACAATATATTTTCATATGATGATATAAAAACAAAAAAGTTTCCTTTGGGGGCTTGCTCCGACTATATACAGAGTTGATATGCTTGGGTGACTTTGGGATCAGAATTGATGCTGGATCATCACAAATGTAGTACAATATATAGAGTAAATTGCGTAATTTGCCTCCATAATCCCTTTGAACGGTTGCCACTGCTGGCGTCCAATATTCAAAAGGGTTGCGATAAAACAAATCTGCTTCAAATACTTTCAATAGACTTAGACAAAGCAAATATAGTCACCATGAACTAAGCACCATATCATCACTTCCCTTCTTTATTATACACCCACGTCTTGAAAAAAAGACCCTATAATTACATAAACATCAAACTTCCAAAACAATAAGCAAGAAGAAAATGGAGCATTAACTTAAACAAGTGCCACTAGATTTATATATACAAGACATGCACAGGGACCAAAGCCAGACCATGATCACTCAACGCAAACAAACTCAAATGTCATGTCGCATTGTGATGCAGACAAAAGTAAGACAAGAAGGACTAATGTGTAGTTTAAACATACCATGATTCAAAACCAAAAAAGGTAACACATAAGAAGCTAGATTGTGTCACCTCCTGAGGAAACACATCTCTTGCTCTGTTCACACTTCCCTTTCCCGTCGATGTTCCCATGTTAGGGACCCGATGATATTTCTATAGGATCGCGATTATATCCATCTTTTGGATCTTTTTGAGTATCACTATAAAAGCCCTCGCATCTAGCTCATTCTTGTAGGATCGCGATTACATCCATTTTTGTTATCATATTTTTCAACTAATATTATCTACATATTTAATTTTCTATATTATATTTTTAATCAAATAAATTTTTTCTCTAATATTGTAATTATAGTGAACTAATAAATATCTCGAAATTGTATCATAAGTATACAGAATCTACAACATTCCAAAACAAGCATATTAATATATTATTATTACAAAACAAATAGAAATATCTTTAGAAAATCCCAACATAAGTAAAGCAATGACAATTATCTTCAGAGTGTGAATATTAGATTAGCGAATAAAAGTAGACAGAATACTTAAAAATGATGATTAACCACTCACAAATACATATTCATGCATGCAAGTACATATATGACAAATCACAATAGTACAAAAGATACAAGAGAGGAAATGAACATATTATTCCTTGTTATACTGGCCTTGGACAATCTTATCAAATATAGAATAATTTGAGTGGACCGATGTCTGAAATAGCTACATTTCCTACTCAGACCTAATGAATAAGAATGGTGTAAAAAACTTTGGCATGATGGAAGTACCGAATATTGAATCAAGACGACAGTTAATTTCAAGAGTGTTCCTTTCTATCAAAGGGGTAAAAAATCAAGATTGCTACAAAACTATAATATATAGTAATTCACAAAATATTTTTATCTATCTACTTTATTACATCTATATATAAATAAGCATAAGATCCAATTAGCTAGTGCCTTTTGCGAATCTTCACTTAATATCAATTTAGTACTAATGATAATTTTAACATAATATTAATGTTTGAACATAGTCTAAGCATCTAGCATCTCTTAGTGAGGTTAGTAGTGAAGCATTTAACCCTTGAAGTGTTAAAGGTTTTAAGGCTATTTGGATCAGCCCAATATGGATAAAATTGTATTTATTAATGAAGGGTAGTAAGTCCTCTTCATTTAATAGTCTTATTGATTGTTCGTCATTATCTACTTGGATTGATCTTTCCATGGTCTTGATTGCCATGAAAGATTTAAAATCAAACATTCCTATATTATAGATTTGCTTTGCTGGGACCTTCGGAATAGACCATTTATTAAGGTCATCTATTTCTGTAGGATATTCTATTAGATTAGAATTTTTAACAGATTTTTCTTTAGTTAAATTACTAGAAGTAGAACCTATTAGATCCATTTGAAGGCTTCGAGTAGAACTATACTTTACTCTTTTCTATGCAACTAATTGCTAAAATAACTTATCTTTATTTTAGACTAAGTTTAGATTACCTAATGTACCTTTATTCTGTAAAACCTAGCACGACTGTCAACGATTTACGGAGACTAAATGCCAGTCCATCGGCAACAGATTCTACGCGACTTGGATGTCGTTCCACTAGGTGGAAGCCAGACCATGCAATACTTCGGCATTTAACTAGAATAGAATCTGCCATAGAGATATTGATAAATAAATTAAATCAAGTTGCACAATTAAAAACTCCTTTATTAAAGAAGGAAGAGAGAACAAATTATGTTCCTATAAAACCACCTCTAGAGGTTACTGGATTTAAACTTCATTCTCAAAAGGATGAAATTACTTCTTTAATCGAACAATTAAAAAAGGCTAATTTAAATACTATCCAAGGGAATTCATCTGACCAAGAGATAGATGAAGAGTTGGATGAACCGGAAGAATCAATCTCAGACTTATCCAATAAAGATAATTTAGACAACTTGGATTTAAACCAGATAATTGATATTGAAGACTCTTTCAGAGAGAGTATGAAGCCTACTGAGATTAATAAATTGGATTTTAAACCTCGAAGAAGAGCTGATAAATATTATTATAAAAGACCAACTCCAATGGATATTCTCTTCGAGGAAAATGATGATTTAATTCAAAATTCTTATCATGGAAACTCAATTTATGAATGGAATATTGATGGTGCTTCTGAGAAAGTAATTCATGATCAATTATATCGAATGATGATGTACGCTACTGTCTGTAAGCAGAGTAATAATTCTGATAGAGATATTGCTAATTTCATTACTTGCGGTTTTACTGGCATTTTAAAGGGCTGGTGGGATCATTGTATCACATCAGAACAAAAATTAGAAATATTTAATGCCATTAAAATTGAAAATAATGCACCAACTCAAGATGCAGTCTATACATTAATGATGACAATATTAGAACACTTCACTGGAGGAGTGACAGATCATGGAGAAAAGAATAGAACCCTCCTTCAGAATTTAAAATACCCAACTTTAACTCATTTTAGATGATACAAAGATACTTTCTTGAGCAGGGTAATGCTGCTACATGATGCTAATAATGTATATTGAAAATCTAAACTAATTGAAGGATTACCAAATCTTTTGCTGAGAGAGTAAGGAAAACTCTCAAAGATAAAAATAATGGTACGATACCATATCATAATTATACTTATGGAAACCTAATCAATTCCTGTATTCAAGAAGGGCTAGCTCTTTGTAATGACTTGAAATTAAGACACCAATTATAGGAGAATTTTGCAGCCAATTCGCCATAGATGGGCCAAAACCCCCAAAATATATGAGGAAAAGAAATAATTACTTTAAAAAACCCACTCCTAGCAATAAAAAATATAAAGCCTATAATAAAAAGAGAAATAAAGAACAAAGAGAACCATTTCATAGAAAAGATAAAGCGAAGACTAAACAAAAGAGCATAAATGTTATAAATGTGGCAAATTAGGCCACTATGCTAATAGATGTTATACTAAAAAGAAAATTGAAGAAATTGAAGACGAAGGTCTTAGAAGAACATTATTAAAAATAATGATAAATTCTACTTCAGAAGAAGACCAATCTTCCTCCTCAGAAGATTCTGAAGAAGAAGAAGAATATCAAAAATGTAATGGTCAATGCTGTACCCTTGACCAATTAAACTATTACAAGTCTATTGTAGAAATGAATGGACTTTATGTCTTAACTACTGATGAAAAGAAAAATCTTCTCGACTATGTAATGAACAATGAAATGGATACAACAATAAAAAATAATAATAGAATTAATAGTTACTACAAAAGAGAAATAAAAAGAAAAATTACCCAGAATAGACAATGTCTATAGACTCTCTGAAGTTCTTGAAAGATATAGAAATAAAGAAAAGAAACTAATAAGTATTCAAGAACTACATCAAGAAATCAATACCTTAAAAATAAAAATAAAAACTTTAAGAAAAGAAAATGAGACACTAAACTTCAGATTAACTAAATTAGAACAGAACAATAAGGTTGAGGAGCTCAATGACAAGGACTTGAAAGAAACTAATCACGAGTCTCCTAGCCAAACCAATCAATTCCTACAAACAATGGATTTAATAATAACCCAAAAATGGTATATAAAGATCAACTTACTTATCAACAACGAATTTTATATCCAAGACTCAATAGCACTTGTTAATAGCGGTGCTGATCTTAATTGCATAAAAGAAGGATTAATACCATTAAAATATTGCGAACACACTACACAAACTTTAAGTGCTGCTAATAATAAAGCACTTACTACACCATATAAAGTTACTGATGTAAATATTTACAAAGATAAGGTTTGCATTCCTTTACATTTCTTAATAATAAAAGAAATATCACAACATGTAATACTAGGCACTCCTTTCTTAAGAAAGCTCATGCCAATTAGACAAATTGATAAAAATGGTATAGTTACCTGTTATAAAGGTCAAAATGTAACCTTTGAATTCATAACTAATCCTATAGTCAAACTTCTTAATGAAGTCAAAGAAATCTATTTAAAAGAAAATCAAATCAATTTCCTTAAAGAAGAGATTGTTAAAACAAATATAGCGAGACAATTGCAATCTAGCCAACTTCAAACAAAAATTAAGAATGTCGAAGAAAGTTTTAAATCACAAACCTGTAGTAATCTACCTAATGCTTTTTGGGAAAGGAAACAACATATTGTTTCTTTACCTTATGAAGAATCTTTTAATGAAAGGAATATTCCCACTAGGGCAAGACCTTACTAAATGAACAAAGAATACTTAGAACTTTGTAAGAAAGAGATTAATGATCTCTTAAATAAAAACCTAATTAGAAAATCTTATTCTCCTTGGAGCTGCACAGCCTTTTATGTTAATAATGCAGCTGAAAAGAAACGTGGTTTTCAAGATTAGTAATAAATTATAAACCACTAAATAAAGTATTAAAATAGATTAGATATCCGATCCCCAATAAAAGAGATTTATTGAACCGAATAGTAAATGCTAAAATATTTTCTAAATTTGATTTAAAATCTAGCTATCGACAAATACAAATAAATGAGCAGGATAAATATAAAACTGTCTTTACTGTCCCATTTGGCCATTACAAATGGAATGTAATGCCCTTTGGACTAAAAAATGCTCCATCAGAATTTCAAATATAATGAATGATATATTCATGAATCATACTAATTTTATATTATCCTATATTGATGATATTCTAGTATATTCTAATACTCTAGATGAGCATTTTAAACACCTAAATATATTTAAATATCTCATTATAAAAAATGGATTGGTAATATCCGCCCCTAAAATGAAACTATTTCAGTAAGAAATAAGATTTTTAGGACATAATATTGTCGATGGAACTATAATCCCAATAAACAGAAGCATTGAATTCCCTTCTAAATTTTCAGATGAAATAACTGATACAAAACAACTACAGAGAACTTTAGGCGCATTAAATTATGTAGCAGACTACTATAAGGATCTAGCAAAAAATACAAAAATCTTGTATGATAGACTAAGAAAAAATGCTAAACCTTGGTCTAAAGAACATACTGAATCAGTGAAAAGAATAAAATAAAAGGTAAAGAATCTTCCTTGTCTACATCTTGCAAACCCTGACTGGTTCAAGATAGTAGAAAATGATGCTAGTAATATTAGATTTGGAGGAATTCTTAAACAATTAAACCCAAATAAAAAATTTGAGGAACTAGTTAGGTTCCATTCAGGTAAATGGAATCCAACCCAACAAAATTATTCGACGATTAAGAAAGAACTTCTTACCATAATTAAATGTATACATAAATTTCAAGATGATTTGCTTAATAAAAAATTCTTATTAAGAATTGACTGCAGTTCTGCTAAATCTATTATAGAAAAGGATGTTAAAAACTTAGTTTCAAAACAAATTTTTGCTAGATGGCAAGCAGAATTATCTATTTTTGATTTTGATATTGAATATATAAAGGGCAGAGACAATTCTCTACCTTATTATTTAACTCGTGAATTTTTACAGTCTAATGCAGGACTCTAGTGCAGGTAGAGGCCAAGGGCGTGGAAAAGGCAAAACTCGCTGGCTTGTCCTATCCAAGCATAATACGGGGAGGCCTTTAATAGCACCTAATTATCCCAATTCCCCCTCAAATTCATCAGGCAATATTCCTGATAGGGAAGAATCTTCCCACTAATTTCAAATAAATACTACTTCAACCTCAAGCAATATTCCTGATAGGGAAGAATCTTCCAACCAATTATAAACAAATACAGCTTCAACTTACAAAGAAATTCTTGAAGTTGAAGAAATATTTTACCAGAATAATTCAGAATTGATCACAAATTTTGAGAAAAATACTACTCTTAATCCCTTCCAATTGCCTTGCAGGAATATTATGTCTCAAGCTTGGAGAAAAAAAAGCAATAGCTCTAACAAGAGTAATACTCCTCTTACTTTTTCAGAAAGACTAATCTTTTTTCTTAAAGATCGCGAACAACTTGAAATCACCTAGAGGGGGGTGAATAGGTGATAATGCTAATCAATGTACAAATTTAAAAGTTATGAGGCAACGATCACCCGAAACAAGACTAGAAGCCGAATATCCCGTGAAGGGCTCTGAACTCCTTCCTCGTGATTCCTCTAGATAAGAGTTTGAGGTGCGCAATGCAATCTTATTGTATGAGTATTGATCGACAATGTAGCAATGAATATGAAGCAAGTAAATATAGTAATGAATATAAAGCAAATAAATGAAGCAAGTAAACCAATCGCAAACACAGAGATTTGTTCCGAGGTCGAGCATCCAGCTCTACGTCCCTGCCTTCACCCAGAAGGATTTTCCAACCACTATAACTTTCACAAAGAATTACAACCACACCAGAGTACCCAACTCCTCAATCACACTCTTCTAGTCCTGAGGTAGTGGAGCCACAAGTACAATAATCACTGGATGATCAAAAGACCACAAACTCTCTCTTGAAAACTTTCTTTACAAAAACCCTAGAGAATAATATATAAGATTGAAGCTCAAGGTTTTGTAAGTGATATAAAAATAGAAGAGAGATTTTAAGAATCAAAAACTTTCAAGAAACTTTTAAAATAATAGCCCAAAACTTAAACAAAAGCTCTTTCTCAAGAAAACTCAAAACTTTTGATCTTTGAATTTGTTGTTGTGAAAACCTCTACCCTAATGACCCCTTTATATAGGATTTAGGAAGAGTAAACATAGAAAAGTTTTACCTGAATATAAGAGGAAGAAATTGACCCTCTAATATAGCTAACCACGTTTTATTTAAACTTAAACACATTTTGAAAACATGTTAAAAATCAGCCTCCAGAAAATTAGCCATTACTGCCAATCTGGCAGCTTGGTCAACTTTGAGCACATTTTTCAGGCTGTAAACGTCCGAATTCAGAATTAGATATATAGGAATAATTTGTAATTCTTTAAGTCTTATTTGTAATGCAACTGAAATCAACTCAATATAATTTTTTGTGAGAAAGTTATCAATAAAATACTGACAGGTGTCAAATCAGAAACTGTAAGCTATTTTCAGAACAAGAACAAAGTTCAACAAAATATTTGACATCTTTAAATTTGAATTTGAAAATTATTATTGAATAAGAAATTTAGATCTGAAAATTATCTTTTAATGCAAGTTAAATCATGTTATTTGAATATAAGAATAAAAAGTTATGTAAACAACTATAAAAGGGTGTCAAGCAGATCAGCATAACTAAAACTGGTTCAAATCTAAAACTCAATATATGTACTTGAAATCCAAAACCGGTTAAATAAAAAACCAAACGTATTGAATTTATGTGTGTGTATTTGAGCTTCAAACGTATATACTAATCTTTAACAAACTAAAAATATAAAAACTTTATAGGAAGGTGTCTCTGAACCACATTGCCGAGCTAGAGCCTTTTCTTCTATGAAAACTTCCTCTTGCGCCATTTGCCTTTTTATCATCATACACCTTGCAAACCTTGCAATAGCTAAGAAAGGCCATCATGAATGGTACTAATCTGTAACACATCTTAAACAACTTATTAGTACCATATAGTTTCTATGTGTTTTGTTATCATCAAAACTTAAACAAATGGAGAGTGTAACCTTTTGGGCCAATAATCTCCCCCTTTTTTATGATGACAAAACATATAGGTTATAACACAAGATACAAAAGGGATATAAAAACTCCTCCTCAAATAATGCTCTATTATCAAGTATAAAATATGAAACATGAACATAAAAAACATATAAGAGTTAAACATGTACAACACATGAAACCAAAACATGAAACCACAAATACTTCTCCCCCTTTTTGTTATACATCAAAAAGGGTTAGGAAACAACCAATAAATAATATATGCATAAACAAAATATAAACATGCATATATGCATACATAAACTCAAATACCTCTTTCACCTTTTTGTCAATTCATCAACAAAGGGGTTAAGAAAAAAACAATCAATTGTCATATCATCAAATCTTAAAGATCAAAACTTAAGTTTTTTTATACCAATTTAAAATTTTTGATAAACATATTGATACCAATTGAAAAATATTGATACTAATTAAAGATAGAAACTAAATTTTTAGAGAAACACTAAAATCATTTTGCAATAAGGATACGAAATAGAGAATAATACCAATTTAAGATCATTAATACTAATATTGAAAATGTTAGCATATATCAAACCAAAGTATTTTACATCATAAATGATGGGAGTAAGATACCAATTTGAAATGAAAACTGATACAAATTGAAATACAACCAATACCAATTTTACATAAAACCAATTTAAAAACAAGAATTTTCTCCCCCTTTATGAAATACTAAAAGAAACAATGCATAAGCTTGTAATAGATATTAATTAAAAATAATTGACATGATGAACTAAATCAAGCTTAGCAAACATAATTTGTGCTTTTTAAAAAAAAAAAGTTGTAAAGACATGTGAAACAACCACAATAAAATCATATATATGTATTTATGGATATACTAATTGAAATATGAGGCATACATATATAAAAAACACATATGAGTATACAAACATATGAAATATCAATTTTGATACCAATAAAAATATAATGAGAATCAAATGTATAACTCATACTTACCACCCTTATCATGCACAAGTTTAAAAAATATTCAAGAAGGGTATACAAGGCATGGTCACCCATCCAACCGCCCTTAAAAGGTAGGGGTTTTCAAAAATTATGATTTGAAAGTAAATAGGCATAGTTTGAAAACTCTACCATTTGAAGAATAGAAACTAGTTTTAAAGATATTTTTTAAAAACTAGTAAGAAATCCTTCAAAATATGAAACCAAATCATATATACCATGAAGACATGAAAATCACATAATAATTGACACTCAAAGTCTATAAAGTACAAAGCACATATAAGCTCATGAAATAAAAATCACAAGTAAACACAAACATAGAGTGTAAAAGAGTCATGTGAAAAATATAATCATGAAAATAGGCATTGAAACTCATACGAAATTCCTTTACAAACATGAAACACTTAAAAATTTTAATTTTCATTAAAACAAAACAAACTTCAAGACACATGTATATTTTGTATAAAATAGAGTAAACATACATATCCAAAATATAAACGAGTCCACAAAAGTATATTGCACGAAGGTAAGTGGCTCAAGGATGTATATGTTTATCTATTAGTTTAGACAAAAGTAACATATACATGAAGCTAAACATTTACAAAAATAGAGAATATGAGTTAGAATGCAAGAGTCATCAAAACTAGGCTATACAAGTACATCTAATGGGTATAAATGAGTAATTTAGTATAAACATATAAAAGTTTATTTGTGACTTACTAGTGTTGGAACTTACTTTTGATGAGACATTTGTGAAGCATTTCATTTGGAGCTCTATCACAAGCCTATTCAAGAGTTCTTCATGATCAAGACTTCCCAAAGAGAGTTGCTAATGATATATTTTGTAATGATTAATTAGCGTGTTAAAAGCCTTAATGCACACACACATATCATAGCTTTATAGTCGACTTATATCTCTTTATAGTCGACTTATACTAGGTATAGTCGACTTGACCATTTCCCTAGTCGACTAGCCTTGTGTCCAAACTGATCCCAACTCTCTGTTTTTCCTGTTAGTCGACTTAACAGAATACCTAGTCGACTAATAGACTTTTGTAGCCAACTTGACCCTTTCCCTAGTCGACTAATCCCTGGCCTAGTCGACTTATAAGTTAGTTGTGGTCGACTTGGTTCAGTTTTTAGAAACTTATCACTTGAACTTATCTTGACCTAGTCGACTTATACCCAAGATTAGTCGACTAACCCAGTGAAATTTGCCTAGACTAGTCGACTAACCTATATGTCAAGTCGACTAAAGGCAGTTTCTGACTGTTGGACAGTTTCTGTATTCTGGTATTTTCTTCAACGTTATCCAACGTTTCAATGTTCAAAATGGACCTAATAACTACCCTAACTAACTCTAGAGTGCAGCTATAAATAGGTTTGTTAATCTTAGGCCAAAATACCAATTAAAATATTCAGTTTTCTGACTAAAAATCCTGAAAATATTCTGGTTCTTTGAAAACTGTTCCCACTTCCAGTTCTTCACCAATTCCTACTCTTTTGTGAAG
This sequence comes from Agave tequilana, assembly GCA_038442645.1. Taxonomy (NCBI): domain Eukaryota; kingdom Viridiplantae; phylum Streptophyta; class Magnoliopsida; order Asparagales; family Asparagaceae; genus Agave; species Agave tequilana. Next base: position 29,538 of record JAVJIF010013141.1, read on the forward strand.
ATCTCTTAAAGTTCTCCTATACTAGCCCTTGTCCACGATCACATACTGAATCAAGGCTTATAGGAAAGGTTGTAATTACTCAAAGAAATCATTGTACAAGAGCGTCTTCTTGGTGTAGAAGAGAAGTTGTACAAGGTGGTTTGTTTTCTTGGTTGTAAGAGAAGTTGTACACATTTGGCAAAGGGGATTTCTCAAGTGGTATGCAAGGTGTTGATTTTGGGTGTACAAAGTCAAGGATAAAGGAAAATCTCAAGCGGGAGGCTTGGGGACTGGATGTAGGTCATGAGGACCGAACCAGGATAAATCACTCGTGTTTGCGATTGTTTACTTTCTGTGATTTGATTTTCTTTATTTGCAAGTATATTTATTTCCTTTATACTAATATTCTTGTGAGTGTTGACTTCGTATTTTAGATCCATAATTGGCATCAAACCGGGACCAACAACTAGATGTACAAATATATATCCAAGTTTTAATGAAAACTAACATCTAAACATGTAATCAAATCATGAAGTATAAAATAAGACATAAATCAACATGATAAACATAGATACGATCATTATGTAAATCCACATGCTATTAGAGCTATGATAAATTTGATAGCTAACCATATGCGAGAACACAAAAATAATGGTCCATATAAACATGGGTGATCTCAAATGCTATACATGCATGTCAATGGTCTAATGATCATGGCATTTAACATACTAATCAAAACATGCTAAAACTCAATAATGTGAAAAACATGTAAATAAAATCGGGAGTTAGAGATCGATACCAAAAAAAATAAAGGCACCTCTCTAGTTCTCCAAACCAAGGTGGTCCTCTCACCAAACTCCCATTGAAAGCGATGCATCCAAATAGGTCTCCATTAGGCTCGGAACGCATCCGCCTCAAGGCACCATCACTCTCACGTCATGTGAGAGCCCACACCTACATCAAATACCATAGGGGTGACTTTTGGTACCCACACTCTTTTGGGTCCTAAAGAGTTAGTGTCACGAACCCACACAAGATTATTTGTCCTATTTATATGATCATAGCAAAATTTAGCTAAATGGTCATTCTGACCACAATAAGTGCATCTATAAATTCTTCCATATTTAAATGCATAATGAGTGTGTGGCTTACGAACATGTGAATTGTGAGCATGAGTAGTTTTAACATGAGTGTCATGTGAAGTGTTGGCATGATGAGCATGAGAATTTTTAGCATGAGTAGTTTTATCATTCTTAGCATGTGGAGAGTGCAAATGCTTCTTTGAAAACATTTCCTCTAATTTATTAGTATTAAAAGCACATTCTTTTAAAACATTTCCAAAATCATTGATTTTACTTTTTAACAAGGATAATTTATTTTCATCAATTTTTGAAAATTTAGCTTTACAAGCAACTTTATAAGCATCAAACTCTCTTTTAGTTGAAGTAAGATTAGAAGAAAGTTCTTCCTTTTCTTTTGAAACAATTGCAAGTAGATTTTTAAGCGTCTCAATTTCCTTTTTCAATTTTGAACACACTACCTTTTTATCGTCATAACTTTCTGAAAGTTCAACAAAAGCATGATCTAACATTTCTCTACTTATTTCATTTTTAACATCAAGTGGTAGAGAAGTTACCTTGGGTGTGTTTGTCATGAAATACATATTTGCCGTGTTGACCTCATCTTCGGATTCACTTTCCGAATCCCAAGTAGCTTTGTATACCTTCTTTTCAACCGGCCTCTTTTGCTTCAAGGAGGAGATCATCTTTTTCTTGAAATCGGGGCAATCGGTCATGATGTGTCCGGGTTTCCAACAGTTGTAGCATATGATCCTTTTCTCCTCCTTCCCTTCCCATTGTCTTCTATAGTTGAGATTATTCTTGCGGTATATTCTCTTTGCATTTCTTACAAAGAGAGATAGCTCTTCATCATCTTCTTCATCTTCTTCATCATCGTAGTTGGAAGAGGAAGACTTGAAAGTTATGGACTTCTTCTTTTGAGGTACCGCTTTTTTCCTTGCCTTCTTCTCCATCTCATGAGTCTTAAGGTTTCCAATAAGACTTATGAGCTCCATCTCATCTTTATCATTCAACTCCTTTAAGGTGGTAGCTTTGATCTCCCATGACGAAGGAAGAGCACGAATCACTTTGCGCACCTTTTGGTCGTTGCTTATATCATCACCTAGAGAAGAAAGAGCATTGGTAATCTTAGTAAACTTGGTAATCATAGTATCAATAGATTCATCTTCAAGTATTTTAAAATTTTCATATTGGGAACGCAAGAGATCTATTTTGGCTCTCTTGACTTGTGATGTCCCCTCATGAGTGACCAATAAGTGTTGCCAAATCTCATATGCTAATTTGCAATGAATAACCTGTGTAAGATCATCCTCATTCAAGGCTGTGAGAAAGGAATTTTGAGCCTTAGAATTAGCCTCATATTCCTTGTAGGTAAATTCAGACCAAGTGTTCTCCTCACTTTCGGGTCTACTATAAGGCTTGGTCAAGGACTTAGCAACTAGACTACCTAGACATTGTAAAAAAATAGTCATCCTAACTTTTCAAATGGGGAAGTTGAGTCCATCAAATTTGGGAGGGGTCTTAATGTTATCGGCCATCTTTACTAGCGTACGAATGAAAGTATGCAAATAGTGATTAGCAAATTTTAGGATCTCTCTAAGGATGTGAAGCCAAAAACTAGAGTCCTAACTCTGATACCAATTGAAATCACCTAGAGGGGGGGTGAATAGGTGATAATGCTAATCAATGCACAAATTTAAAAGTTATGATGCAACGATCACCCGAAATAAGACTGGAAGCCGAATACCCCGTGAAGGGCTCTGAACTCCTTCCTCGTGTTCCTCTAGATAAGAGTTTGAGGTGCGCAATGCAATCTTGTTGTGTGAGTATTGATCGACAATGTAGCAATGAATATGAAGCAAGTAAATATAGTAATGAATGTAAAGCAAATAAATGAAGCAATTAAACCAATAGCAAACATAGAGATTTGTTCCAAGGTTCGAGCACCCAGCTCTACGTCCCCGCCTTCACACAGAAGGATTTTCCAACCACTATAACTTTTACAAAGAATTACAATCACACCAGAGTACCCAACTCCTCAATCACATCCTCTAGTTCAGAGGTAGTGGAGCCACAAGTACAATAATCACTGGATGATCAAAAGACCACAAACTCTCTCTTAAAAATTTTCTTTACAAAAACCCTAGAGAATAATATATAAGATTGAAGCTTAAGATTTTGTAAGTGATATAAAAATAGAAGAGAGATTTTAAGAACCAAAAACTTTCAGAAAACTTTTGAAAATAATAGCCCAAAACTTAAACAAAAGCTCTTTCTCAAGAAAACTCAAAACTTTTGATCTTTAAATTTGTTGTTGTGAAAACCTCTACCCTAATGACCCCTTTAAATAGGATTTAGGAAGAGTAAACATAGAAAAGTTTTACCTGAATATAAGAGGAAGAAATTTACCCTCTAATATAGCTAACCACGTTTTATTTAAACTTAAACACATTTTGGAAACATGTTAAAAATCAGCCTCCAGAAAATTAGCCATTACTGCCAATCTGGCAGCTTGGTCAATTTTGAGCACATTTTTCAGCCTGTAAACGTCCTAATTCAGAATTAGATATATAGGAATAATTTGTAAATCTTTAAGTCTTATTTGTAATGCAACTGAAATCAACTAAATATCATTTTTTATGAGAAAGTTATCAATAAAATACTAACAGGTGTCAAATCAGAAACTGTAAGCTATTTTCAGAACAAGAATAAAGTTCAACCAAATATTTGACATCTTTAAAATTTGAATTTGAAAATGATTATTGAATAAAAAATTTAGATCTGAAAGTTATATTTGAAATGCAAGTTAAATCATGTTATTTGAATATAAGAATAAAAAGTTATGTTAACAACTATAAAAGGGTGTCAAGCAGATCAGCATAACTAAAACTGGTTCAAATCTAAAATTCAATATATGTACTTGAAATCCAAAACCGGTTAAATCAAAAACCAAACGTATTGAATTTATGTGTGTGTATTTGAGCTTCAAACGTATATACTATTCTTTAACAAACTAAAAATATAAAAACTTTATAGGAAGGTGTCTCTGAACCGCGTTGCCGAGTTAGAGCCTTCTCTTCTATGAAAACTTCCTCTTGCGTCATTTGCCTTTATATCATCATACACCTTGCAAACCTTGCAATAGCTAAGAAAGGCCATCATGAATGGTACTAACCTGAAACTCATCTTAAACAACTTATTAGTACCATATAGGTTCTATGTGTTTTATTATCATCAAAACTTAAACAAATGGAGAGTGTAACCTTTTGGGCCAACAATCTCCCCCTTTTTGATGATGACAAAACATATAGGTTATAACACAAGATACAAAAAGGATATAAAAACTTCCCCTCAAATAATGCTCTATTATCAAGTATAAAATATGAAACATGAACATATAAAAAACATATAAGAGTTAAACATGTACAACACATGAAACCAAAACATGAAACCATAAATACTTCTCCCCCTTTTTGTTATGCATCAAAAAGGGTTAGGAAATAACCAATAAACAATATATGCATAAACAAGATATAAACATGCATATATGCATATATAAACTCAAATATCTCTTTCACCTTTTTGTCAATTCATCAACAAAGGGGTTAAGAAAAACAATCAATTGTCATATCATCAAATCTTAAAGATCAAAACTTAAGGTTTTTTTTATACCAATTTAAAATTTTTGATAAACATATTGATACCAATTGAAAAATATTGATACTAATTAAAGATAAAAACTAAATTTTTAGATAAACACTAAAATCATTTTGCAATAAGGATACGAAATAGAGAATAATACCAATTTAAGATCATTAATACTAATATTGAAAATGTTAGCATATATCAAACCAAAGTATTTTACATCATAAATGATGGGAGTAAGATACCAATTTGAAATGAAAACTGATACAAATTGAAAATACAACCAATACCAATTTTACATAAAACCAATTTAAAAACAAGAATTTTCTCCCCCTTTATGAAATACTAAAAGAAACAATGCATAAGCTTGTAATAGATATTAATTAAAAATAATTGACATGATGAACTAAATCAAGCTTAGCAAACATAATTTGTGCTTTTTTTAAAAAAAAAGTTGTAAAGACATGTGAAACAACCACAATAAAATCATATATATGTATTTATGGATATACTAATTGAAATATGAGGCATACATATATAAAAAACACATATGAGTATACAAACATATGAAATATCAATTTTGATACCAATAAAAATATAATGAGAATCAAATGTATAACTCATACTTACCACCCTTATCATGCACAAGTTTAAAAAATATTCAAGAAGGGTATACAAGGCATGGTCACCCATCCAACTGCCCTTAAAAGGTAGGGGTTTTCAAAAATTATGATTTGAAAGTAAATAGGCATAGTTTGAAAACTCTACCATTTGAAGAATAGAAACTAGTTTTAAAGATATTTTTTAAAAACTAGTAAGAAATCCTTCAAAATATGAAACCAAATCATATATATCATGAAGACATGAAAATCACATAATAATTGACACTCAAAGTCTATAAAGCACAAAGCACATATATGCTCATGAAATAAAAATCATGAGTAAACACAAACATAGAGTGTAAAAGAGTCATGTGAAAAACATAATCATGAAATAGGCATTGAAACTGTAACGCCCCGATCCCGCAGGTACGGGGACGTTATGGCGACGTACATACGCAAGGTGAACGTATGTACGTCGCCATAACGTCTCCGTACCTGCGGGATCGGGGCGTTACAGAAACTCATACGAAATTCCTTTACAAACATGAAACACTTAAAATTTTAATTTTCATTAAAACAAACAAACTTCAAGACACATGTATATTTTGTATAAAATAGAGTATACATACATATTCAAAATATAAACGAGTCCACAAAAGTATATTGCATGAAGGCAAGTGGCTCAAGGATGTACATGTTTATCTATTAGTTTAGACAAAAGTAACATATACATGAAGCTAAACATTTACAAAAATAGAGAAATGAGTTAGAATGCAAGAGTTATCAAAACTAGGCTATACAAGTACATCTAATGGGTACAAATGAGTAATTTAGCATAAACATATAAAAGTTTATTTGTGACTTACTAGTGTTGGAACTTACTTTTGATGAGACATATGTGAAGCATTTCATTTGGAGCTCCATCACAAGCCTATTCAAGAGTTCTTCATGATCAAGACTTCCCAAAGAGAGTTGCTAATGATATATTTTGTAATGATTAATTAGCATGTTAAAAGCCTTGATGCACACACACATATCATAGCTTTATAGTCGACTTATATCTCTTTATAGTCGACTTATATGAGGTATAGTCGACTTGACCATTTCCTTAGTCGACTAGTCTTGTGTCCAAACTGATCCCAACTCTCTGTTTTTCCTGTTAGTCGACTTAACAGAATACCTAATCGACTAATAGACTTTTGTAGTCGACTTGACCCTTTCCCTTGTCGACTAATCCCTGGCCTAGTCGACTTATAAGTTAGTTGTGGTCGACTTGGTTCAGTTTTCAGAAACTTATCACTTGAACTTATCTTAACCTAGTCGACTTATACCCAAGATTAGTCGACTAACCCAGTGAAATTTGCCTAGACTAGTCGACTAACCCATATGTCAAGTCGACCATAGGCAGTTTCTGACTGTTGGACAGTTTCTGTATTCTGGTATTTTCTTAAACGTTATCCAACGTTTGAATGTTCAAAATGGACCTAATAACTACCCTAACTAACCCTAGAGTGCAGCTATAAATAGGTTTGTTAATCTTAGGCCAAAAACCAATTAAAATATTCAGTTTTCTGACCAAAAATCTTGAAAATATTCTGGTTCTTTGAAAACTATTCCCACTTCCAGTTCTTCACCAATTCCTACTCTTTCGTGAAGATCTCTGAAAGTTCTCCTATACTAGCCCTTGTCCACGATCACATACTGAATCAAGGATTATAGGAAAGGTTGTAATTACTCAAAGGAATCATTGTACAAGAGCGTCTTCTTGGTGTAGAAGAGAAGTTGTACAAGGTGGTTTGTTCTCTTGGTTGTAAGAGAAGTTGTACACATTTGGCAAAGGGGATTGTCAAGTGGTGTGCAAGGTGTTGATTTTGGGTGTACAAAGTCAAGGATAAAAGAAAATCTCAAGCGGGAGGCTTAGGGACTGGATGTAGGTCATGAGGACCGAACCAGGATAAATCACTCGTGTTTGCGATTGTTTACTTTCTGTGATTTATTTTTCTTTATTTGCAAGTATATTTATTTCCTTTATACTAATATTCTTGTGAGTGTTGACTTTGTATTTTAGATCCATAATTGGCATCATATCGGGACCAACATTTGGTATCAGAGCCCTGCATACCCAGTCAACAATCTACAAGGATGGCAACGGAGTATCCTTCGTCACAATTCAAAGAAGGGCATTCTACACAACGTCCACCGCTATTTGACGGATCCAACTACAACTATTGGAAGTGTAGAATGAAGATCTACTTGCAATCGCTCAACTACGAACTTTGGAACATTGTAGAAGCACCGTACACCAAACCGGCTACCCACTACAACGCTTGGAGTGATTATCAAAAGAGGAATGCGAACCTTGACGCCAAAGCGATGAATGCTTTATTCTGTGCCTTAACCAAAGAAGAGTTCAACCGCGTGTCAACAGCCACTTCTGCAAATCAAATATGGCACACTCTTCAGGTAATACACGAAGGCATAAATAAAGTTAAAGAATCTAAGATTTCTGTTCTTGTCCACAGGTTTGAAATATTCAAAATGGAGGAGAATGAAACCATCTCAGAAATGGTTACAAGATTCACCGACATTACCAATTCCTTAGCATCCCTTAGAAAGGAATACACACAAGTCGAAAAAGTTCGCAAGATCCTTCGTGCACTCACATCAGATTGGGAGAAGAAGACAACTGCAATTGAAGAAGCGAATGATCTCTCAACAATGTTATTAGAAAACCTTATTGGTAATCTAATGGCATATGAAGTGCAACTCGAAGAAAGAAAGAAGGATGAACAACAACCTCGCTCAAAGAAGAAAGAACTTGCTTTCCATGCATCCTCAGACACGGACAATTCAGATGACGATGAAGAGGAGATGACAATGCTTTCAAGAAAATTCAGAAGATTCTTAAAGCAAGGTAAATTCAAATGTTTTAATTGCAATAAAATGGGTCATATGAAGAAGGATTACCCCTTGCTCAAAAATAAAGGTAAATTCAAGAGAAAAAAGTTCAGAAAGAAGAAAGACTATCAAGCATCATGGGAGAACAGTGATTCCTCTTCCTCTGACGAAGAAGAAACCACTGAACATGCCAACATCTGTTACATGGCGCTAGAAGAAGATGAGGTATCATATACTGAACTTTTAGATGCATTCCATGAATTATTCAATGATCTAAAGAATGAAAAAATGAAAAATAAAGTTTTATCAAAGGAAAATGAAAAACTTTTAAAAGAAAATTCATGTTATGCTTTACAAGTTTCTTCTATAAATTCTCAAAAAGATGAGTTTGAAAAAGTTATATCATCATTGAAAAAGGATAATGAGAATTTTATAAAAGAAAATGTTTTGCTTAAAAAGAAAACTGTGTCTTTAAATGAAAAAAATTCTGTGTTAGATAAAGACATGTCAGTTTTCATAATGAAATATGAAGAGATTTGAAAAATGTGACTAAGTTCAATCAAGGAAAAGAAAAATTGAATGATTTGTTATCATATCAAATGAAGTCACATAATAATTATGATCTTGGATTTTTTGAAAAATCTTCATATGTTAGTAATCCATATAATTCTTTTGTGAAAAGAAAGTCTGATAATAGTTCAAAAAGAATTAAGAAGTTTATATGGATTCCTAAAAATTTAAGCATTTTTGATAAAAATACTTATATTGCATCATACATACAGGATATATGTAATTCATGCAATTATGTGTATACTAACAGGTGAAAACCAAATTCACATTTGGGTTTGGTCTCCTAAAGGTTAATGCTTTACTCTTATTATTGGTACCATCTAACGTTTATCTTTCAGGTACCATATAAGAAGGTTGATAAGGACAATACTTCAAATATTTATCATATATATACTTGTTATGATATATTTGTTGCAGGGGGAGAACACAAGTGTTTCTATATCTATTATATCCCATTTTCTGCAGGGGGAGAAAATATAACTTATTTTCTGCAGGGGGAGCATTCGTGCACACAAAGTGTCATCATCAAAAAGGGGGAGAATGTTGGAACTTACTTTTGATGAGACATTTGTGAAGCATTTCATTTTGAGCTCTATCACAAGCCTATTCAAGAGTTCTTCATGTTCAAGACTTCCCAAAGAGAGCTGCTAATGATATGTTTTGTAATGATTAATTAGCATGTTAAAAGCCTTGATGCATACACACATATCATAACTTTATAGTCGACTTATATCTCTTTATAGTCGACTTATACTAGGTATAGTCGACTTGACCATTTCCCTAGTCGACTAGCCTTGTGTCCAAACTGATCCCAACTCTCTGTTTGTCCTGTTAGTCGACTTAACAGAATAACTAGTCGACTAATAGACTTTTGTAGTCGACTTGACCCTTCCCCCTAGTCGACTAATCCCTAGCCTACTCGACTTATAAGTTAGTTGTGGTCGACTTGGTTCGGTTTTCAGAAACTTATCACTTGAACTTATCTTGACCTAGTCGACTTATATCCAAGATTAGTCGACTAACCGAGTGAAATTTGCCTAGACTAGTCGACTAACCCATATGTCAAGTCGACCATAGGCAGTTTCTGTATTCTGGTATTTTCTTCATCGTTATCCAACGTTTGAATGTTTAAAATGGACCTAATAACTACCCTAACTAACCCTAGAGTGCAGCTATAAATAGGGTTATTAATCTTAGGCCAAAATACCAATTAAAATATTCAGTTTTCTGACCAAAAATCCTGAAAATATTCTGGTTCTTTGAAAACTGTTCCCACTTCCAGTTCTTCACCAATTCCTACTCTTTTGTGAAGATCTCTGAAAGTTCTCCTATACTATCCCTTGTCCACGATCACATACTGAATCAAGGCTTATAGGAAGGTAATAATTACTCAAAGGAATCATTGTACAAGAGCGTCTTCTTGGTGTAGAAGAGAAGTTGTACAAGGTGATTTGTTCTCTTGGTTGTAAGAGAAGTTGTACACATTTGATAAAGGGGATTTGTCAAGTGGTGTGCAAGGTGTTGATTTTGGGTGTACAAAGTCAAGGATAAAGGAAAATCTCAAGCGGGAGGCTTGGGGACTGGATGTAGGTCACGAGGACCGAACCAGGATAAATCACTCGTGTTTGCGATTGTTTATTTTCTGTGATTTGTTTTCCTTTATTTGCAAGTATATTTATTTCCTTTATACTAATATTCTTGTGAGTGTTGACTTCGTATTTTAGATCCATAATTGGCATCATATCGGGACCAACAACTAGATGTACAAGTATATATCCAAGTTTTAATGAAAACCAACATCTACACATGTAATCAAATCATGAAGCATAAAACAAGACATAAATCAACATGATAAATATAGATACGATCATTATGTAAATCCACATGCTATTAGAGTTATGATAAATATGATAGCTAAACATATGCGAGAACACAAAAATAATAGTCCATATAAACATGGGTGATCTCAAATGCTATACATGCATGTCAATGGTCTAATAATCATGGCATTTAACATACTAATCAAAACATGCTAAAACTCAATAATGTGAAAAACATGTAAATAAATTCGCGAGTTAGAGATCGATACCAAAAAAAATGAAGGCACCTCTCTAGTTCTCCAAACCAAGGTGGTTCTCTCACCAAACTCCCCTTGAAAGCGATGCATCCAAATAGGTCTCCATTAGGCTCGGAACGCATCCGCCTCAAGGCACTATCACTCTCACGTCATGTGAGAGCCCACACCTACATCAAATACCATAGGGGTGACTTTTGGTACCCATACTCTTTTGGGTCCTAAAGAGTTAGTGTCACGAACCCACACAAGATTATTTGTCCTATTTATATGATCATAGCAAAATTTAGCTAAATGGTCATTCCGACCACAATAAGTGCATCTATAAATTCTTCCATATTTAAATGCATAATGAGTGTGTGGCTTACGAACATGTGAATTGTGAGCATGAGTAGTTTTAACATGAGTGTCATGTGAAGTGTTGGCATGATGAGCATGAGAATTTTTAGCATGAGTAGTTTTATCATTCTTAGCATGTGGAGAGTGCAAATGCTTCTTTGAAAACATTTCCTCTAATTTATTAGTATTAAAAGCACATTCTTTTAAAACATTTTCAAAATCATTGATTTTAATTTTTAACAAGGATAATTCATTTTCATCAATTTTTGAAAATTTAGCTTTACAAGTACTTTATAAGCATCAAACTCTCTTTTAGTTGAAATAAGATTAGAAGAAAGTTCTTCCTTTTCTTTTGAAACAATTGCAAGTAGATTTTTAAGCATCTCAATTTCCTTTTTCAATTTTGAACACTCTACCTTTTTATCATCATAACTTTCTGAAAGTTCAACAAAAGCTTGATCTAACATTTCTCTACTTATTTCATTTTCAATATCAAGTGGTAGAGAAGTTACCTTGGGTGTGTTTGCCATGAAACACATATTTGCCGTGTCGACCTCATCTTCGGATTCACTTTCCGAATCCCAAGTAGCATTGTATGCCTTCTTTTCAACCGGCCTCTTTTGCTTCAAGGAGGAGATCATCTTTTTCTTAAAATCGGGGCAATCGGCCATGATGTGTCCGGGTTTCCGATAGTTGTAGCATATGATCCTTTTCTCCTCCTTCCCTTCCTATTGTCTTCTATAGTTGAGATTATTCTTGCGGTATATTCTCTTTGCATTTCTTACAAAGAGAAATAGCTCTTCATCATCTTCTTCATCATCGTAGTTGGAAGAGGAAGACTTGAAAGTTATGGACTTCTTCTTTTGAGGTACCGCTTTTTCTCTTGCCTTCTTCTCCATCTCATGAGTCTTAAGGTTTCCAATAAGACTTATGAGCTCCATCTAATCTTTATCATTCAACTCCTTTTAGGTGGTAGCTTTGATCTCCCATGACGAAGAAAGAGCACGAATCACTTTGCGCACCTTTTGGTCGTTGCTTATATCCTCACCAAGAGAAGAAAGAGCATTGGTAATCTTAGTAAACTTGGTAATCATAGTATCAATAGACTCATCTTCAAGCATTTTAAAATTTTCATATTGGGAACGCAAGAGATCTATTTTGGCACTCTTGACTTGTGATGTCCCCTCATGAGTGACCAATAAGTGTTGCCAAATCTCATAGGCTGATTTGCAATGGATAACCTGTGTAAGATCATCCTCATTCAAGGCTGTGAGAAGGGAATTTTGAGCCTTAGAATTAGCCTTATATTCCTTGTAGGTAAATTCGGACCAAGTGTTCTCCTCACTTTCGGGTCTACTATAAGGCTTGGTCAAGAACATAGCAACTAGACTACCTAGAGATTGTAGAAAAATAGTCATCCTAACTTTTCAAATGGGGAAGTTGAGTCCATCAAATTTAGGAGGGATCTTAATGTTATCGGCCATCTTTACTAGTGTATGAATGAAAGTATGCAAATAGTGATTAGCAAATTTTAGGATCTCTCTAAGGATGTGAAGCCAAAAACTAGAGTCCTAACTCTGATACCAATTGAAATCACCTAGAGGGGGGTGAATAGGTGATAATGCTAATCAATGCACAAATTTAAAAGTTATGATGCAACGATCACCCGAAACAAGACTAGAAGCCGAATACCCCATGAAGGGCTCTGAACTCCTTCCTCGTGATTCCTCTAGATAAGAGTTTGAGGTGTGTAATGCAATCTTATTGTGTGAGTATTGATCGACAATGTAGCAATGAATATGAAGCAAGTAAATATAGCAATGAATCTAAAGCAAATAAATGAAGCAAGTAAACCAATCGCAAACACAGAGATTTGTTCCGAGGTTCGAGCACCCAGCTCTACGTCCCCGCTTTCACCCAGAAGGATTTTCCAATCACTATAACTTTCACAAAGAATTACAACCACACCAGAGTACCCAACTCCTCAATCACACTCCTCTAGTCCAGAGGTAGTGGAGCCATAAGTACAATAATCACTGGATGATCAAAAGACCACAAACTCTCTCTTGAAAACTTTCTTTACAAAAACCCTAGAGAATAATATATAAGATTGAAGCTCAAGGTTTTGTAAGTGATATAAAAATAGAAGAGAGATTTTAAGAACCAAAAACTTTCAGAAAACTTTTGAAAATAATATCCCAAAACTTAAACAAAAGCTCTTTCTCAAGAAAACTCAAAACTTTTGATCTTTGAATTTATTGTTGTGAAAACCTCTACCCTAATGACCCATTTATATAGGATTTAGGAAGAGTAAACATAGAAAAGTATTACCTGAATATAAGAGGAAGAAATTGACCCTCTAATACAGCTAACCACGTTTTATTTAAACTTAAACACATTTTGAAAACATGTTAAAAATCAGCCTCCAGAAAATTAGCCATTACTGCCAATCTGGCAGATTGGTCAAATTTGAGCACATTTTTTAGGCTGTAAACGTCCGAATTCAGAATTAGATATATAGGAATAATTTTTAAATCTTTAAGTCTTATTTGTAATGCAACTGAAATCAACTCAATATCTTTTTGATGAGAAAGTTATTAATAAAACACTGACAGGTATCAAATCAGAAACTGTAATCTGTTTTCAAAACAAGAATATAATTCAACCAAATATTTGACATCTTTAAAATTTGAATTTGAAAATGATTATTGAATAAATAATTTAGACCTGAAAGTTATCTTTGAAATGCAAGTTAAATCATGTTATTTGAATATAAGAATAAAAAGTTATATTAACAACTATAAAAGGGTGTCAAGCAGATCAGCATAACTAAACTGGTTCAAATCTAAAACTCAATATATGTACTTGAAATCCAAAACCGGTTAAATCAAAAACCAAACGTATTGAATTTATGTGTGTGTATGTGAGCTTCAAACGTATATACTATTCTTTAAAAAACTAAAAATATTAAAACTTTATAGGAAGGTGTCTCTGAACCGCGTTGCCGAGCTAGAGCCTTCTCTTCTATGAAAACTTCCTCTTGCGCAATTTGCCTTTATATCATCATACACCTTGCAAACCTTGCAATAACTAAGAAAGACCATCATGAATGGTACTAACCTGAAACTCCTCTTAAACAACTTATTAGTATCATATAGCTTCTATGTGTTTTGTTATCATCAAAACTTAAACAAATGGAGAGTGTAACCTTTTGGGCCAACACAACTTGCCCAAGATATAGTAGAAAACCTTCCCTCCGAAATCTACTACAAAATAGTGCAAACACTTAGCACTGCTGAAACCAAATTACTTCACAGAATAAATCAGCTTTGTCATACCTTTCCTGAGGGATCCTATAGAGTAATAAAGCCCGAAATTTCTAGTCTAAGACTCCTCTTAAACCCAAACACTCCTCAATCACAAAAAATTTGGGCCATAGAATTTTTTTTTGTTATGGATTAGTCTCTCACTCCTATCAAGACCAAATCCATTTGTTTCCTACCTTAACCACTGCTTCTTTAAAACTTCGAGGCCTTTGTTCTGACAAATTATATTTTAGATTTCTCTCAACTCCACCTACCTGGGTAAATGAAGAATATGAACCAGCCCAACATCTAGTCTTTATCACTCAATTCCTTTCCACACTTGGTGCCACATTCTATAAAGAAGATCAGCACCCAGTGCCACCTGATATTTCCAGCATGAATTTAGAAATAGATAAAATATTTATCCAGCTACAGATGTAGAATACTATGGAAACTTTTTCAGAAGGCTTTCATATTTTTCATCACTCTCCAAACTGGATTTTTGCCACTAATGTCCAAGGCATCTTGAAGCTACTAGTACCAAAATTCTCTGGAGACTTCATCCATGAACCAGGCTGGCCGACAGTTTCATGGTAATGATTGTACCTACCCAGCTGCCAAATAAGAAGGAATCTAGCCACGTCGACAACCGAATCATCACCAGATCACAACGAATCTCGCCTCCACTGAAGACAAAACTGATTGAGCCTCGGGGAGCCGTTAGTTTATGCCACCTGTTTCACTTTAATAAAGTGAAAAGAAATAAAATTGATGAGAATATCATCATGAAGAATATCATCATGAGGAATCCTCTACTTTAAAAGGAATATCATGAATGCCCTTCCACTTTCAACAATGCTCTTCCTCTTTCAACAAAGCAAAGGAATATTATCATGAATGTTCTTCTACTTTCAACAATGAAATTATGACCTTGAAGAAACAAGGCTCACTTATGCCTATATAAGGAAGGAAGCTCAAGGAGATGATCATCAGCAAATTTTCTCCACTTCTCTCTTTTGTAATCTCTTACTCATGTGCTGAGCCTTCTTCCTCTTGTATAATTACTCTTGTAAAATACTTTGGAGATAAATAAAGTGTGCTTTAGTTTGGCTTGAGAACTCTTGGATTCTCCTTCCTTCCCCCCTTTCTGGTATCAGAGCCAGTGAATGGCTGAGTAAGGTATTATATTCTGTGCTCTTCTCATGTAATCAATTACTTTGCTAACTTATTTTTAGTTTAGATTAGGGTTAGATGCCGAAGTATTGCATGGTCTGGCTTCCACTTAGTGGAAAGACATCCAAGTCGCGTAGGATCTGTTGCCGATGGACTGGCGTTTAGTCTCCGTAAATCGTTGACAGTCGTGCTAGGTTTTATAGACTAAATGTACATTAGGTAATTTAAACTTAGTATAAAATAAAGATAAGTTATTTTAGCAATTAGTTGCATAGAAAAGAGTACAGAATAGTTCTACTCGAAGCCTTGAAATGGATCTAATAGGTTCTACTTCTAGTAATTTAACTAAAGGAAAATCTGTTAAAATTCTAATCTAATAGAATATCCTACAGAAATAGAGGACCTTAATAAATGGTCTATTCCGAAGGTCCCAGCAAAGCAAATCTATAATATAGGAATGTTTGATTTTAAATCTTCCGTGGCAATCAAGACCATGGAAAGATCAATCCAAGTAGATAATGACGAACAATCAATAAGACTATTAAATGAAGAGGAGTTACTACCCTTCATTAATAAATACAATTTTATCCATATTGAGCTGATCCAAATAGCCTTTAAAACTTTAACACTTCAAGGGTTAAATGCTTCACTACTAACCTCACTAAGAGATGCTAGATGCTTAGACTATGTTCAATCCCTAATGGGAATAATGCAAACTAGTCTTTGTCATGGCCCAGTTTATTTTAATGTTTATCCAAATTTAAGTCTATCCTTGACTGACCCAAATATATTAGAGACAGCCACATTAAATCTAAAAATAAATGGCTATAATTTTATGTCTGGATCTGAAATAATTGTAGTAATATTTAGGATTCACTATAAAGTGTTGAATACTTTAGCACCCAAAGCTAAACAAATAACTAAACCAGGAAAGACCATTCTGGTTGAAACAAATCTGTTATCTTCAAATATAGTAACAAATAGAATCTTAAAATGGGAAGAAATAAATTTTACACAAAATTGGTTACAAACTTCCTCTATTCCTCCTAGATCTGTTATAGAAATAGACTTAGATTAAATAATTCAGTCTGAGGATGGAGAAGTTGAAGTTAGATTTAATCCAAAAATAATAACTAGAATCTCTAGTTCAAGCAATTCTAATTCTAACTTTGAAAATCAATCAATTAAAAGTGGTAATTATACGAGAAGAGATATAGAATTGAAAGTACAAGGAATTAAAATATCTAATTCCTCAATAGCCCATCCAATTTACGAGAGGCCTAATCCGGGCTCTCCTACACAATCAAACATGGATTTTAATATTTAATGGATTTTTCACCTAGAAGTTTACCAAGAATATATCTAAATATGAAATATAATAAAGATATCTATTTCAAACAATGGTTTGAAAAAACTTTCCCTATTGAAAAAAGATACTATTACAAAGATGAATATTATAAACATCTTGTTCGAATAGACAAATTAAGACTTTTTCAGAATGGTTCATAGAGACCTATATAAATGATGAATTTAATAAACTTAATGTTCTTGAAGAACATTATAAATCTTGGTTTACCATTAATGGTAAGAGAATAAATGTTTTATATCTCCCAGGCGAAACCATAAAAATTACTACTGCATCAGATTACACTGAAGCAGCAGCCTTAATTAAAATTTTACCTCAGCCTAAAGAAGAAGCAACAAAAGAATTACAAAAGGTTATTAAACAAAATAAATGATAATTTTAACATAATATTAATGTAGTAGCAATTTACTTGCATTGCATGCATCCAAAAATTCTGATTCGCACAAGGTTTGTTCCACCTAAATTAATTATCACTGTTATAATAAACTTCAATTTCATGAAATTCTGCGCAAGACAAAATGTAAAAGCTAGGTAGCAATAATTCAATCCTTTTCAAGCAGAGGCTAAGATAGATTAATGTAGTACCAACAACTAATATATTAATAATACTGATTCTTCACTTGGAAAGTGATGTGCGTTTATATTAGTAACCGGTCAGTTTCTCTCTCTCTCTCTCTCTCTCTCTCTCTCTCACACACACACACACACACACACACACACACTAGAAAGTGGTCCTTTTCTGATTATGGACATTATTATGTCTCCAACAACCCTAAAACCTCACCTATTGCTCAATAAATGAATGAAAAATCTTCAAATTGTAATCATAGACACGAGTTACTGACTAACAAGAATCAACAAATTTAGAACCAATAACAACCACTTATTTCCTCGACCAAATCAAGTATTATGCAATAAAAATAAAAATAAATTGACTTTTTTCTTCCTGAACAAAAGAATGAAAGCCAATCCCTTCAGGGCCATTAAAATTACTTCAAAACAAATGCATCAATCCAATTTTTTCTTAGAATTCATTATAGATTGAATAAAGATGATACTTGCAACTGGGCACATAACCATTAAGATCACAAATTACTGCACATAACCGGCCAATTCAAATTTTTATTTTTCTTTCCTTTATATTATGATGAACATAGAGATTAGGAAAAATTCAAAAGCAGAGAGAAGAGTAGGATTTACCGGCCGGTGCGACCAGATCGGAAACAAGAGAGAGCTAGTCGAGGGGATCGGATTAGCAGGGACAAGATACAACAGCAACAACCGCCGCCGCCGCGAGATCGGGGCAAAGACTGAGCAAGGAATAGAGATTCGAGCAGCAGGGACCGCTGCGACCAGACCTCCGGCCGACGCGATCAGATTAGTGCCAGGAGGGAGCTAGCCAAGGAGATCGGAGCAGCAAGGACCAAAAGGAATAGCAGTAGCCACCGCCACCATGAGATCGGGGTAAAGATGGAGCAAGGAAGAGAGATCTGAGCAGCACGGACCGTTGCGAGCAGACCTCCTGCTAGCGCGACCAGATCGGGGCCAAGAGGGAGTTAGCCGAGGAGATCGGAGCAACAGGGACAAAAAGGAACAGTAGCAGCCACCGCCGCCTCGAGATCGGGGCAAAGACAGAGCAAGAAAGAGAGATTCGAGCAGCAAAGACTGTCACAAGCATATCTACAACGAGACTGTGGGCGTGAGAAGGAGAGAGATGGCAGGAGGAAGTTGAAAAAAGAGGCGGCGAAGAGATTTGAGGGGTTGTCTCTCTCTCTCTCTCTCTCTCTCTCTCTTCTCTCTCTCTCTCTCTCCCTCCCTCCCTCCCCCCCTCCCTCCCTCCCCACAAATGGAAGAGGGTTAAACAAATAAATTTCCCCCTTGATCCTCAAGTTCCGTCTCACTTCAACCCAAAATTAGGCTATAGAAAGAGCCCCCCTCTTCCTCCAGCTCAGTGCTCGCTGAAAGAACATGCTCTCTTCCCCCACAAAACAAAGAAAGGAAGAGGGAACAGAGCCCCTAGTCCTCCTGTCTTCCCTCTCTTCCAACAAAACAAACACAGCCTTAAGTGTTTTCGAATACTGGGCAACTGAAGTTTGTTTTCTGAAAATTTCGCAACAAAGAATTGTGAAGATTTAAGCTATGTCATATAGTGTTGGTTAATTTTTTTTGTAATTATTTTATCTCAAGAAAGAACTATTCTATTATTTATTTTTATAGTTTTTCTTTAAAAGAAACTATGTCGTGTAAGCCTTTTAAAATTTTATTAACAAAGTTTAACGAAAAAATTCCAAGATAACACAAATATATGTACAATTTCATACATATACAGTTGTATATCTCTCGGAAGAAAAGAAAATGATGGACACCGGCACCCTCCAACTTGTTGTAGTGAGCGGATTATCACAGCGAGAACTCCTCTCTAAAACATTAGACTACGACTCCTTCATGGCATTTGTGGTTGATATGATCAATTCACGATTTCAACTAATTTAGATATTTTAGCCCTTAGATTAAAAAAAAATCCATTTGTTCTCTGCAACAAGCAATCCAGAGGTTGCTCTCAAAGAACTCACGATCGATGCTTTTAAAAAATTGCAGTTACAGTAGGAGTAGTTAGCCCAACTTATATTTCAATCAAATCTACATGTCTAAAGAATGTGGTCGAATTAATTTATTAGGCGAGGCAAGGAATTGTTCAGAACTGGACCAAGTTTTGCAACCATGCATGTCACTCGATCCACCCCCACCTAATTTGTGCTCCAAAAGTCAATAGCAAACATTGGACACAATATCCAGATTGTACATATAAACCCCTTCATTGCACCTTGTTTCCGCACAATCTAAACTTTTGTCAATCCATAACATCTGAGATAATTCAAAGCCATAAAGTAACAATTTGAGACTCATGATAGAACTATCATCACTTCTGCAAAATAATAAAGTGTCATTTGTATATTGCAGATTAATAACTTTATTATTAAACCCAGCAGGACATATTCTGCATTGCCAAATTTAACATTCTGGTAAAAGTATTTGCTGCTAGTACAAATAATAAACGTGACAGAGAATCTCCTAACCTTAAACCTCTCTTGGAGCAAATTATTCTCTCCGGATTCCCATTTACCAATATTGATGACTTGCCAACCTGCAAGTGTGGGGATTAGTTATGATTTGTACTTTTTTTTTTTCATTTTACCTAATTCGTACTTGAACATCATTAACTTATCATTAACTTTGTATAATATTATCTTTTAAAGACAGCGCTAATGCTTTTCATTTTACTGTCTTCGGAGTCTGGGCAACTAAAGTTCGTTTTTCTGAAAAAGTTGCCACAGAGAATTGTGAAGATTTAAACTAAGTCATACATTGTTGGTCACTATTTTTTCTGTAATTATTTTCTCTCAAGAAAGAACTATTCTATTATTTATTTTTATAGTTTTTCTTGAAGAGAAACTGTGTCGCATAAGCCTTTTAAAATTTTATTAACAAAGTTCTAATGAAAATTTTCCCAAGATAAAACAAATATATGTACAATTTCATACGTATGCAGTTACATAGCTCTCGCAAGAAAAGAAAATGATTGATACCGGCACCCTCCTGCTTGTTGTAGTCAGCGGATCATCACAACAAGAACTCCTCTATAAAACATTAGACTACGACTCCTTCATGGCATTTGTGGTTGATATGATCAATTCACGATTTCAACTAATCTATTTTGATCTGATATTTTAGCCTCTTTGATTTTATTATCAGCATCATTTATATATATATATATATATATATATATATATATATATATATTTTTTTTTTTCATTTGTTCTCTGCAACTAGCAATCCGGACGAAGCTCTCAAAGAACTCACGATCGATGCTTATAAAAAATGCAGTTACAGTTAGAGTAGTTAGCCCAACTTATATTTTAATCCAATCTCCTAGTCTACATAATGTCATCGAATTAATTTAATAAGCGAAGCGAGAAATTGTTCAAAACTGGACCAAGTTTTGCATCCATGCATGTAACTCGATCCACCCCCACCTAATTTGTGCTCCAAAAGTCAATAGCAAACATTGGACACAATATCCAGATTGTACATATAAACCCCTTCATTGCACTTTGTTTCCATGCAATCTAAACCCTGTCAATCAACAAACATGGCCTCTAATTTCTCTCTATCAGCAATTTTCTTGCTGATTTTCTTCTGTACTCATTCAACTAGAGCACAGCTCAATCCTGACTTCTACAATGAGGTGTGCCCAAAAGCCCTACCAGCAATCAGGATGGTCGTAGAGGCGGCAGTCGCACAGGAACCGCGAATGGGCGCTTCGCTTCTTCGTCTACATTTTCATGACTGTTTCGTTAATGTAAGGTTTTAGCTTATAAGTGTTGTTATGTTTACGTAACATTTTTACCGATTGATGCTGATGTTGTTCTCCCTGTCAGGGATGTGATGGATCAATTCTGTTAGATGACACGGATACATTCACAGGTGAGAAGACGGCTGCGCCTAACAATAACTCCGTCAGAGGCTTCGACGTGATTGACAGGATCAAGGATGCTGTGAACTCTGCTTGCGAGGGAAATGTGGTGTCCTGTGCTGATATATTGGCCGTTGCAGCTCGTGACTCTGTTGTCGCGGTGAGATATTCAAAAATTTAGCAGTTATCTAGTTTAGTTAGAAAGATTGCTTCATTCTGGACTCGCTCGTTTAGATGTTCTCCTTTGTTATGTTCTCATTAATGAAATAGACGGACACACTCTCATCATTTTCTTATGCTTTAATACGTCAAAATACAGTTGGGAGGGCCATCTTATGCAGTGCAAGTAGGCCGGAGGGACTCGACGACGGCGAGCCTGGCTGCAGCAAACAACAACATCCCCCCTCCGTTCTTCGATTTCCAAGCCCTGCTCTCCAACTTTCAGTCCCATGGCCTCTCTCTAAAGGACCTAGTAGTCCTCTCTGGTGCCCACACCATCGGCCAGGCGCGGTGCACAACTTTCAGGTCCAGAATATACAACGAGTCCACCATTGACCCGAGTTTTACTAGCACAATCCGCGCACAATGTCCACCGTCAGGGGCAGACAACAACCTCTCGCCATTGGATGGATCGCCGACGTGTTTCGATTCGGTTTACTTCAGAGGTTTGGTGCAGAGGAAGGGACTGCTGCATTCGGACCAGCAGCTGTTCAAAAGTGATGGGAGTGAGAGTGATGGTCTTGTGAGGCACTACAGTGAGAATCCAAATGCATTTTGGGAGGATTTTGGTGTCTCTATGCTGAAGATGGGGAATATGGGCCCCCTCACTGGGTCTAATGGAGAGATACGTAATAATTGTAGGAAGCCAAATTGAAGGTTTCAAATGTTGAAAATAATTCAATATGTGTGAGTTCACGTAATTGAATTTAATGTGTATGGCTATCTTAAAATGTAATCCAAATTAATTGTGATCTAATAAAATTAATAATTGGACTAATATGTATTAAATTGTCATGAATTTAATAAATGAGTGATCCTACCACATTAGTATATGGTACTCGAGACATCTCTTTCTCCTCTACCGGTGATTGTGGATACTACTTGAAGGATAATTTGAAGTAACTACCAAAGGAGTGGTGACTGGTCTTACTTCTGTCATGTTGAATCTCTCTAACACGTTGAGAACATAGTTTTCCTGAGATAGCTAAGGTCTTCCTGAGCCTCTGTCTCGAGTAATTTCTATAACTAAGATCTTCTTGGTTTCTCCCATATTTTTCATGTCAAATTTTTTCCTGAGTTAAGCTTCAAGTTTCTGAATATGTCTTATTTCTCGCAGCAATCAGCATATCATTCACATATAACAGTAAATATATCAGATCATTATTTTGCTTGAAATAGACACAACTATCATACTCACATCGGTTGTATTTGGCCTTCATCTTGAAAGAGTCGAACTATTTGTATCACTGCTTGAGAGACTGCTTAAGTTCATAGAGAGACTTCTTTAGAAGACACACCTTTTTTTTACCTTCCCAATGTAACCTTCAGGTTATTTCATGTATATCTTCTCCTCCTGCTCACCGTGCAGAAATGCTATTTTAATGTCTATTTGCTCCAACTCTAAATTAAACTGAACAACTATTGTCAATAATATCCTAATAGATGCATGCTTGACTACAGGAAGAAAATCTCATTGTAGTCAATACCCTCCTTCTGAGCATATCTTTTGGCAATGAACCTTAACTTGTATTGCTCATTGTCTTTCTTGTGAAAGACCCATCTACAACCTATTGCCTTGGAGTCCTTTGGAAGATTGAGTAACGTCCATATTTGGTTTCTATCGAAAGACTCCATCTCTTACTTCATGGCTGTAATCCACTTGCCATGGTCATCGGCTTGATCGCTTCCCTGTAACTGTCAGGTTCTCCTGTTTCTATTACTAATGTGAAAAAGACATGATCTTCATTCCAGTCATACCTTATTGGTAGCACCGTAACTCTTACTGACCGCCTCAATAGTCTAGATTGCTCTTGACTAGCCTCCTGTTTGTCTCCATTTGAATCTGAGAAGTCCTCTTCTGACCAACCTTGGCCTTTTAGGACTGTCTAAGAACTCGACTCGCTTTTTCTGAGTGTCTGCTACCGAATTGTCTGAAGCTGCACATTGAATCTTTGTCAAAGACCACATCTCTGCTGGTAAAGGCACTCTTTTTCTCAGGATCCTAAAGTCTGAAATCTTTCACTCTTTTGGTGAACTCGATGAAGATACACTTCTTAGATTTGAACTCCAGTTTGTTCCTTTTTTAACTATCAACCAAACTATATATCAGGCAACCGAAAAACCACAAGGTTGAATAGTTCACAGATACTCCTCGCTATATCCTCTGGGATCTGAAAATCAATAGCTGTTGATGGTAACATGTTTACCAGATAACTCGCATGATCCACCGCCTCTGCCCAAAATCCTTCTGACCAGTCAGCCTGTAATCTGATACTGCGGGCACGCTCTATAAGTGTCTGATTCATGCGCTCTGCTACTCTATTTTGTTTTGGTCGCACTGAAATATTTAGCTGGTGTTTGATACCCTTGCTTGCTAATTAGTCTTTGAATTCTTTGAAGTTGTACTCGCCTCCATTATCGGACCTCAAGACTTTCACCTTTCGTCTCGTCTGATTTTCCACCAAAGTTTTTCACTTCTTGAACTTCTGAAATACTTTCGATTTCTGCTTCAAGAAGTATACTCAAACTTTTTTGAAAAATCATCTATAAAAGTAACATAGTACAAGCACCTCCAACGGATGCTACTGGTGAAGGCCCCCATACATCCGTGTGTATGAAATCTAGCAAGCCCTTTGTTTTATGCTGAGATGTAGAGAAAGCTACTCAACATTGCCTATCCAAAATGCAAAATTTATAAAGATCAATTTTGTAATATTTGATACCTGGTAAAGCACTCTTTTTGTATAGGACTTGAAAATCTCGCTCGCTCATGTGTCCAAGACGTATGTGCTAAAGTTTTGTAGTATCCTCTTTCTCTATTGCTGTTGAAACACACCAATAATAATGCTTCTTCTCAACTTGTATAAGTTTATTGTACGTTCTCCTTTGAGAATCGTCATGGAGCCTTTAATAACTTTGATTGCTCCATATGCATCAGAAAACTTGTACCCACGAGCTGTCAAAGCTCTCAACGAGAGAAGATACTTCTTTAAATCTGGAACGGGTCGATCATTCGTGAGGGTTCAAATCTGTCTATCAAACATCCTCATACGGATGCTGTCGATGCCAACAGTATTATACACAACGTCGTTTTCCATCAGGACAGAGCCTCCATCATAAGGCTTGTAAGTACTGAACCACTCTCTTTTTTAGCACATGTGGTATATGCACCCCGAATCAAATAACCAAACATCTGAGTATTTACCTTTTTCTGACTCAGCCATCAAGACATCACATGATTTCTCATCTGTTTTTCGACAACCCCAGCTTAATCTGACTTTCTACTAGTACTAACCCTATCGAATCTTTGCCGTATTTTCTCTTCAGCATCTCCTTATATTTCATAAAATTTTTCTTGATGTGCCCTGATTTCTTACAAAATTAACAAGTGAAACTGTTAGAACCCTCTGTGTAACCCTCAGTTCCCAATATACGTATGTCAATTCTGGTATTCAATACCCGATTTAGTCATCATCATAGCCGAATTGACGCAATTTCTGCTCAAAATATTATTTCCTAATATTTTGAATTTTTCTATATTTTCTGAAATTTTTTGAGAATATTTGGAGAAGAATCTCAATTCAGGATCGATCGGTGTCACAGACTGACTCTTAAAATTTTAGTTAACAATCGGGGATGAATTTTAAAAATCTGACTATACAACTATGTTTAGGATGATATTTTCTATCTTTGACATTTTTTGAGAATTTTTCTGAATTAATAGTCGTTTAATCCAATAAACTAATAATTAAATGTTGATTTATAAAATAAATACAATTAAAATAAAAATAAAATAAAACAATCTATTAATATAGGCTGCTGGTTTTGAACCAGTGACCCACCAATAGGGAGTGGAACGCACAACCGTGATGGCTGCTTCTTATGAGAGGGGATCAAATTTATTTAAAGAATATAATACTTCACCTTCCCCCCACCATTTCACCCATGTTCTTCCACCTGCTCCCTTTTCCTCTCACTCACGTCTCCCTGTCTTTCCCTCACTCGCACACACTCTCCCTCTCTCTCCCTCTCTCATATATTACTTCTCTCTCTCTCTCTCTCATTATCTTTTTTTTCTTTCCCCTCACAGACGATCAAGCCAGGCCATCGTCTCCTTCACCCAAGAACTTCACCACCCATGGCAGCCCTCCTCCTTGGCCACCCCTACAAACCCCTTGGTAGCGCTCATCTTCTCCGTAGGCCACAACAACCCGTAGCCCAGAGCACCCTCGACCTACCCCCTTGCAGCCGCCCCCATCCTTTGGCCGTGTCTTCTCCTCGACAGCCACAGCAACCCACGCCCAATCACATCCCCTTGTAGATCTGCAACTGAGTCCTCTTCTGCAGCGAAGAACCAACCCCGAGCCTCACGACGGTCCAAAACCGAACACACAACACCCGGAGCATCTCCTCCGTGCCCTTCTTAGGGCCGAGTTTCCCCCATGCTGCACTCCTCGGCTGCTCTTTCCGCGCAATACTCTTCATCATAGCATCATCACCAGCAGCGCACCCTGAGGCCCAGCCCTTAACTACGGGCTCCTCTCCTCTCCCATCTCTCCTGGAGCGCACAAAACTCCCCCAGGTCGAGCCATATCAGCAATAGCAGCCCACAGTCCATGCGACAGCTTCTTCTCCTCCAAGATCTTGCTGCATCCTTCCCCACAGCCTCCTTCCATGGTTGTCCTGTAAGTACACCTAGAGGGGAGTGAATAGGTGTATGGCTAATCTAATGACCAATGATACGAAATTAAAAACTAATTGCAACACACTTAGTGTAACCAAAGAGTGTAGCCGAATTCTCGGTTAAGGGCTCTGGACTATCTCCTCTAAATTCCTCTAAATAAGAGTTGAGGTGCTATATGAAACTCTCTTGGTTCAAGACAAGTATGGGTACACACAAACAATACCAAGCATATAAGTATGATATGAACAATATGAAATAATGCAAGGTATAAAAGAGAGAGGGTTTAGAGATAGTGGATCAATCGCAAACACCGAGATATGTTTCGAGGTTCGAGCCACTGCTCCACGTCTCCGCCTTCACACAGAAAGATTTTCACTATACGTCCACACAGGCTTCCCTCACAGAAAACTCCCACTGAGAATTTGGCAAACACAAATTAAGAGTACACAACTCCTCTCTCCAACAAACACAACCTCTATACAAGAGGCAAGGCACAACAACAATCGCCTCTCACTAGAGGGATAAGGTATTAAGCCAAACAACAACAATCATCTCTACACTTAGAGGGATAGGCACAAAACCAAAACTCAAACAATCACCTCTACACTTAGAGGGATACCAACAAACTCAAATCACCTTCACAATCACCTCTACACAAGAGGGATGAACACAAAGAAAAGAAGGTTACACCTCTTGGTGATCTCAAAGACCACAAAGCAATTTTCTCACAAAAACAAGATCCTATAGATAGGATAGATATGATAGCTCAAGTATGAGAATACAAGGTGTTTGAAAAATAAATCACAAAAAAAATACTTGAAAAAATAACTAGAATAAGATAGAAATGAATATCAAAATCAATATCCCAAATACTCTATTTTTCTTTGAATTTTTCAACCCTTGAAAATAAAGTAAAGATAAATCTTTTAGCCCAAAAACTCTTGAAAACTTGTTGCTAAAACACTTAAGAAGATGGGAAAATTTGTTCTTAAAATTCTTGTTCAAAACAACTCAAGAGGGTGACTATTTATAACCCCTCAAAAAAATTAGTCGTTGCAGGCCAATCAGCAGCTGAGGCTGCTGTCGGTCGACTGCCCGGTCGACTGGCCAACGGTCAGATTTCTTACCGTTGTGCCACCGGTCGACCGCCCGGTCGACCGAGGCCAGATCCAGAGAGTAGTGCTCTCTGGCCGGTCGACCGGTCGATCGGCCCACTAGCCAAACAGTCGTGCACGTTTTGTGCACGTCGGTCGACCGGGCGCTCGACCGACAGAAGGCCAGTTCTAAAATATAATAGGGATTAGAACTTGGACTTTTTACCTTTAATAAAATCCCATAAAATCACATAAATTCCACAAAAATAAGTTCTTATTAGATCTTTGAATAACAAATATGTGTGACTAAAAATCAACACATATTACAAACTATTTAAACTATTTTTGTGATATTGAAAATAGGCTTTAAATCAAAATCAGTATTTTTCAAAAACCAAACTTTGAAATGGAAATCTGATTTTTTTTCAAAACTTGTCTAAATACAAAAACATGATATTGAAAAAAATTTGAAGCATATTGTATATGAATAGAATCCAATATACATATAAGATGTATATCTATGTTTTTGATATGAATTTCAAAATTAAGTTTTGTTTAAATACAATACTCCAAACTCATGAAATAGACTATCAAAGTAAGTTTTTTTCTAAATAGATGAAACATAGATGTATATAGATCAAATCTAATATACATTAAACCATGTAAACTTGTTTTGATTCTATCTATTCATGAAAATCATATATACGAAAACCGAAACCGGTTAAACCAAAACCAAACATATTAAAACTTTTGTGTGTGTGAACATGAGCATATCAATCACTATCTAATCTTTACACGAGATCTAAATAAACTAAACTAACAAACTGAGCTCTTCTTGTCTCCAAGCCGACTCGATCCAAACATGATCCAATGAGCTTGACTCCAACCGAGTGTTGATTGCGATCTTGACGCGCGAGCTCTTGAATCTACATGTGTTAGCTCTAAAACTCCTTTGTTGAAGCTAATCACCTACTAAGATCTTGATCAAATATCTGAGACTAATTAAATATAAGATTATTAGTACAATAACTACATGAGTTAATTATCATCAAAACTAGAGTGATGGGCCTTTGGGCAAACATGTCCAACCACCAGCTTGTAGCTTCCCTCCACGCCATAGGCATCCCCCCATGGCTGAGCAACAGCAGCCCTCTCCCCTCCGCCTGAGTGCGAGTACCTCAGAGCCTTCCCAGAGCATGCGGCATCACCTCCGGTAGCCTCGATCCCCTCTGCGACCTCCGCCTCCGCCGGCGAGTAACCCCTTGGTTGTGCTTCCCTTTTCTTACCGTGAGTCCCCTTATCTCTCTCGTTTATGCAATTGTGATGTTAATGTGCATGCATGAGATTTAATATGTATGTATGTATTGGGACTAGTATGTGTGCATGTAGTATTAATTGTGTATATTTTATCATGCAATATGTGTTTAAATAACGTATTTAGTTTGGTGTGTGCGAATGTATATGGGAGTATGTGTTACGTGTATCTATGTATGTGTATAAGTGTATGTATATATATGTATGTGTATATTCGTATATATGTATGTATATGGGTGTACACGCGTGTGTATGCATGTGTGTACGTGTATGTTTGTGGTGTGTATATGTGTACGGGTATATGTTCAGGTGAGTTCATGTGTTTAATTGCGTGTTACAGCAATCCGGACCCCTTGCAGGAGATCCAGATCTGATTCGGATTGGTGTATGTTGTGGACCCGGTAGACTGACGTTTCGAAGACCGATCCATGAGATGATCTGTAAATCAGTACCGGTTCGTACAGTGAAGACCAAACAGTGATTTAGATACAAAATCGCGTTATTTCATGTGAGTGTTTGCTTTATCTTATTTCATTATTTACCATTGTCAATATGTGTTTGTGTTTTACTTTTATCATTTCATGTGATTATTTGATGTATTTTACCAGTGTAATTACCTGTATCACTTCATAAGTCATCAATGAGCGTTCACCTTATTTATCTAGTTGATCTGAGCATCTATTGATGCCATTTCATGTGTTGGTAGTTTACACTGTTGGCTTAGGCCTAGCATTGAAATACCTTAGACTGTGACTTTATTTGATCTATTGACTGACTGACTGAGTTCATATTTAAGCATCAGACATATATGGACCTTGTATTTTGATATTGAGATATTAGACTTGTACCACTTCATGTGTAGAAGATTACCGTTTTCAGATTCGGATCTCGTTATGATATATGTTAGTCTGTCTATGAAATTGATCTTGAGATGATTGGTTCGTTACTGGGATTAGATGTATATTTTATATGGAGTATTTATCAGACTTGTTAATTATTTTTTTGGTGATTACTCAGATAAGAATTTAATTGGATTTAGCGAGAGTTCGAGTTGGCTTGAGGCCTATATTTGTTACAGAGAATTTTGAATAATGTTCTAATAGGACTGATGTAGTTGGATTTATAACTTTGAGTATTTAAATTTACGTACAGATTATATCGTTCGAGAACAAATGATGTTTTGTTGATATTGATTATTAAAAGTAGATATTTCTAATTTCATGTAGCTTGAGGATGTCCTACTCCTTAGTTATGACCTTGATTGGGATTGAAACTATTGATGACGTAACTTAGACGATAATCATAATTAGATCTCGGATTTGACTGGTTCATGATGGTAGTTATATGAGTGGATATCTAGATGACGTTATTAGTAGATTTGATTATTTTTAGTGATGGTAAAACAGGTAAAAGTTTAGTCGATATTGATAATTGATTAAATAAGAGATTCTTATTAAAAGGACAGGATCTTGGACTTATCAAGTAGACTCAATTGGATTGGAGTTGACTTGGTGATTAAGGAATAGACGTCGATTAGGTTGACCTGACCTGGTGGATTTTAGAGATAAATATTTGATATGCTACTTGAGTTTGGGATCTTGTGATTGACCTGGATAGAGTGAGAGTATGTGATGATCTTTATCAGATTAGAGTGTGGAGATTTGATTAGATGTATCAGAACATATAGTTATTTTAGTTATTGGGATTTGGATATATAAGTGTCTTAAAGGATAGATATATCAATGGCTTGAGGATCACTGTCTAGACTTGTTACTGTAATTATTCATGCTACTGAAAGTTACTGAGAAAGTATTATTAGACCGTAATACTCGGTACAGTTCTATTAATCGTATACACGATTATACACGATTACTGTTACTGTTTACTGTCCTGATTTTTGTTCACCGTGTATACGATTATTGTTTACTGATATTGTACTTTTATTGTCACTCTATTGCCCCAGTATTCTAAGTAACATAGATATTGACTGATTTAACTAAATTAAATATTAATGTAAAAAAAACTTACACTGAGATTGGAGAAATTGATGGAGGGACAGCGTCTGCATTTTGGGTGGACCTAGGATACAGATTGCGCAGCTAAAATGAGAGTTTCATTGAAGGGTTTCCGGGGATAACTGACATCCATCTGATATTACTACTGTTACTATTACTGCTACTGAGTACCTAGCGGTACGGGTCTGGTTCAGCGCCAGACATCTGGGGCCGTGGTTTGGGTATGTACGGAACCCACCTAAAGTATGGACAATGTCTTCAACCAATCAGTTTCAACTTAGGATCCTGATTGACACGTGTGATAGACGTAGTATGAGATGCGTCTATTACATGTGGCAATTGGTGTTCGCTGACATAATTGAAAACAAAACTAAAATCTTATATTGACATTACAGACTGAAGATGGATATATACATGTTATAATAAACGTCTAATTGTATACTAGACTCTAACATGACTTATTCTACCTACATGATATATACATATATATAGACACTTGACCTGATTGGATATTTGATTTCTGTATTAACTGACTTTATTGCTTTCTATTCATGTTTCATATGTTATTTCTGTCTTATTCTAGTACAGAGTGTCATTATGTACACACTATTTATATGCACGAGCACATTCTCTTTTTCTTATACACTCATTAGGTCGCTTCCTTATGACCCTGGATTTACACGTCCAGATATTGAATGTTTCTTATTATTAATCAGGAGTTCAATGAGACTAGACATGTTGTGAGGAGCTGGAGTTTTTTCTCTAGCTATTTTGGTATTATTGTTTTCTTTTATCCCTGTGTTTTCTATAGTTTCCTTGATTATATATTTATATCAGACTTTTCGTTATTTCATTCCTTATTCACCATCATATGTGGAAATATATATGTGATATTGCAATGATCGTTAATTTATTAGAGTTTAGATTTATAGGCTGTTCAGGTTACTTTAAGCTTAGCGTATATATATGGGGTATTCTTCACGCGTATATACGTCGTCGACTCTCATTGCGACTCTATTTCTACGTATTTTGAGAAGCGGAGCGTGACACTCTGAATCCCTTTTGGGTCCCCTACTATTTGATCTTCCCCTCTGGCCCTTGACAAACAATTATGAAGCCTCCTCTGTAGAATTTGTCATCTTCATTAGCTCGTTATTCTGGAGCATTTTTCTGACATCTTCTAACTCTAAGGTCTCTTTACCATATATGATGGTGGTCACCAAGTGATCACAACTTGATGAAAGAGAAGAGAATAACAGAAAAGCTGTCTTCTTCTTCTAGTTTAACTTCTAGAACTAACAAGTCGCTTAAAATTCTATTAAAAGTATTGAGATATTATAGAATAGGCATACTTTCCTTCACCGAAGGCTATATAACTGCTTCTTATTGAAGAGCTTATTCGATAAACTCTTTGTCATGTATAGACTCTCTAGCCTACACTAGAGACTAGCAGTTGTCTCCTCGTTTATCACGTTGTAGAGGACCTCATTTGATAGGCACAGTATGATCGTCACCTTTGTGCGGAAGTCGATATCATTCCATTCATTATCCTCCATCATCGATAGATTCTTCTTAATACCAAGCAGGGCCTTATGTGTGCCCTTCTTCACGAACAACGATGTTACTCGCATCTTTCATAACAGAAAGTTGGACTTCCTGTCGAATTTCTCCACGTCAAACTTGGTTGTTGTAGTCATCTTGCTAGCCATCACTCTAATACCAATTGTTGGTGATCTATCACCAATCAAGCAACAGAGGAACACCAAGTCGAAGACTCGACAATGGAAGCGGAAGCGTAGAAAATCTGCCACTAGCAAGCAATCATCACACAACTAAGAAATAGAAGATTTAACATAGTTCGGCAATGTACTAACATCCACGGGGAGGAGGGGAGAAATATTTATCGAAGAAAATAGAAGAGTCACAATGAGATCTCTCTCATAACTCTCAATGGTGAAATTCTAAAATTTCTTTTAAATTCTTGACACACCTTCAAAGGCCACCCCTGAGGGGTTTATATAAAAGCACCTGGGATAATCGTAATCCAACACGAGCTCAAATCAACACCTCTTTAGAGAAATAGAAAATCCGTATCCAAACCAAAATATGAGACAGATCCTTATTAAGAAACTGCTAAAAAACTTGAATTCTTCTCAAATGAATATGAGGTACTCCAAATGCAAATAATACGCAGTGCAAGTAGGCCGGAGGGACTCGACTACGGCGAGCCTGGCTACAGCAAACAACAATATCCCCCCTTAGTTCTTTGACTTCCAAGCCCTGCTCTCCAACTTCCAGTCCCATGGCTTCTCTCTAAAGGACCTATAGTAGTCCTCTCTGGTGCCCACTCCATCGGCCAGGCCCGATGCACAACTTTCTGTTCCAGAATATACAACGAGTCTTCCATTGACACGAGTTTTGCTAGCACAATCCACGCACAATGTCCGCCGTCAGGGGTAGACAACAACCTCTCGCCATTGGATGGGTCGCCAACGTGTTTCGAATAAGTTTACATCAGAGGTTTGGCGCAGAGTAAGGGACTGCTGCATTCGGACCTGTAGTAGTTCAAAAGTGATGGGAGTAAGAGTGATGGTCTTGTGAGGCACTACAATGAGAATCCAAATGCATTTTGGGAATTTCGGTGTCTCTATGTTGAAGATGGGGAATATGAGCCCCCTCACTAGGTCTAATGGAGAGATACTTAATAATTGTAGGAAGCCAAATTGAAGGTTTCAAAGTCTTGCAAGCTTCAATCAATAGTTCTTGTGTAATTTGTGTTTTTTCGTTCTATTGTTTGTTAGTGAGTTAGGAATGCAAGTGTAGCTTGATTCTGTGTGTTTGATTTCATTTACAAGCATTAAGCAAGAAAAATTGGAGATTTTGTTTACATTGAATATATATATATATATATATATATATATATATATATATATATATATATATATATATATATTATATATATATATATATATATATATATATATATATAGAAATGTAAATCAGCTGACACAGGAGGCAACTCCCTCTTATGTCGCACTCAAAAATCAATTTTCCAAGTGAATTTTCAAGATCTGATCGCACATTATCATTTTCATACTCTAAGATATATACATATAAAAAATCAAGTGATTTGAAGTTTGTTTACTCCATTTTCTTTGGGTTCAAACATTAACGGTTTTTTAACAATAGAACAAAATGGACCGATTAGATCAATAAGTAAACGAACTTCAAATCACTTGATTTTTTATATATGTATATCTTAGAATATGAAGATGATAATGTGCGGTCGGATCTTAAAAATTCACTCGGAAAATACGATTTTTGAGCGCGACATAGGAGGGAGTTACCTCCTGTGTCAGCTGATTTACATTTCTCTCATATATATATATATATATATATATATATATATATATATATATATATATATATATATATATATATATATAACTATTTTCGGGGCAGTTTTGATTCAATCTCTAGTAACTAACATTAAAAAAAAAACACAATTATCCACAAAGTGATGGATTAGTGTTTTTTTGGAAGCAAAACGGTTAGGATTAACATGGTTTTTTTTTGGTACTAATCAAGTTCTAGTGTTTAAGCTTATATGATTCAAGAGAAAAGATTTAATTTCATTCTTCCTCAAAAGAAAGGTCTTGAAGTGATCAAGTTGATTAAAAGAAGGGATTCAAGCTCGGATAATCAAAACGTGAATTTTGGAGAAGCTCTCTTGATGAAGATTTGAAGAGAGTATAACCTTTATAAGAATTTGAATGTTTAAGTTTTTTGTGTTGACTTGATGGCTCAAGATTCATATACACTTGCACAAGATACCCTATACAAGTTTAACACAAAAATTGTTTCAAAAATATTTCAAATATCCTAAGTTTTTGACTCTCACTGTAGGTACAGAGTTGTTAACAACCTTTATAACAGGAGCTGTTGACAAGCCTGTGCAGAGCTGTCGACAGGGATTTTTAGAGAGCTAATTTTTTTTTTGTATTTTGGATCTACTGTCGACAGTTCTCTTGACCTGTTGAAAGATGATACGTGTTGTATCAGTCAGCTATCGCCAGGCCTACTAGACATTCGACAGGTGAGCTTTCCAACGACTAAAAATTTGGCCTTTGCATATTGAGCTGTCGATAAGCCAAATTGGACTGTCGATAGTCCTAGTTTGTCGTTTAGGCTAAATTTCAAATAAAACGAGTTTTTCTCTTTTCAAGTAGTTTTGTCTTATTTCCAAACAGATATATTTCACTTTATTAGGACTTTATCAGTGTTTTAATGACTGATTTAGATCTTTAATAATATATACCCATTACTAATATATATGGGTCATTGTAGTGGAAGTTTTTAAAACAAGTTTTGATGCAAGTTTTTAAAATCAAAGTGTTTAAAGAAAACTCAAGTTTTTGCTTTCAAGTTTCAAGAGCTCTCAATTTCAAATCATTCTCAGTAAGTTTTAAGCTCTCAAATTCTATTTTCTTGGCTACTTTTACTCTCACAAACTTCTTAAGCTTCATTTCTCCACTCAAAAATCTAGAAAGTTGTAAAGAGAAAGTTTGTGACTTTTGTGCTTGCCAAGAGCTTGTAAACTTCATTGGCTTAGTGCTACCTCTTGTGTAGAGGATTGAAAATTGAGTTGTTTATTCCGGGTCATGTGTAGACCTTGTAGTTGGGGTGCCTATATGGTGATCCTTAGTGGATAATGAAATCCTTTACGTGGTGAAGGCGGAGACGTAGAGCAAGTTGCTCGAAGCTTGAAACAAACGACTTGTGTTTGCGATTGCCTTGTCTCTTATTTTTGCTTTTATTTTCATTATTCTGCTTGTACTCATGCTCGCTATTTTTATTCTTTCTATCATATTACATTTGTTTTACTACATTGCTATTTATTGTTGACTATCGATTTTTCCTAATATAAGTAAGAAGTCAATTGTGCGCTTCAACTCTTATCTAGAGGAATTAAGAGGAGAAATTCTAGAGCCCTTGATTGGGAATCCGGCTTTACTTCTTATTTTAAGTTAACCATTTTAATTGTTTGATTAAATTATTGTATTTCACATTAGATTAGTATTATCACCTATTCACCCCCTCTAGGTGATTTTGACAACTGAATTCCTGAATATCAGGAGTGCAGCAACCTTCTCCAACATCTCCCTCTCCTTCTTCCACTGAACAAAGAAGAAAAAAGACATCACAACCCACAAGAATGAGAATTTTTCAAGCAAGAAGTTTTCAGACGATAAGCAAATCTCCTCTCACAGATCCGCCCTATTTATAAATGGGAAGGAAGCCCAAGCATCTCCCGTTCGAAATTTCAATCCCTAAGAAACTGGTCCACGTCCTGAGTTTTTCGGTATGATAGGATCTTCAGGTTACCAAGTGTCGTTGCTGCATGATCTTACCCATTAAATGACTAGGAAAGTCAAAAAAATGCTAGCCTAGAGGCCAGCTTTAGACGCACAGTGATGAGCCTGATCCAAACTTGAAGCTTCCAAAAGAGTTCAGTTCACTTAAATGCTTCCACCGACTTCGCTCTTCCGATTCTCCTCTCACAACTCTGGCAATCATGAGAGCTTGGGGCATATGTAGTGGTCAAGGTCTGGTTAACCCCAGGGACCGTGATACGTGTCCCATCGTGTCAGAGGTACCTCAAGGCGACAACACGCCCAAGATGCTAAGTGATACACATGCAACACCGAGGAGAGAGAATCTCGGCCTAACCCCTAAGATGCATCCTAACTATAAGGAGAGGACCCGAGTCCCTTCTCACCCTGACTCCTACTGGATACAGCTCAACAATAAGGCTTTCAGATTGCAAGAATGGTTAGCCTGCCATGAAATCCTCACGTTCTAAATACCCCCTTATCTAACGTGGACGGTTATGAATAGTGGCGGATATCTCAGCATGCCAATCCCAACAATAAAGCATGACAATCTAAATGGATATGCAAAGACCTTAACCGCGGATCATGAATCACGGAGAAGGATCCACATCATCAGTTACACCAAACAATGTTCAGGTTTAAACCGAGCAATTCCAAAACACCAATTGAAGTAAAGAAGTGAAAATGGAAATTGTGTGGTGATTGGATTAAGTACCGTGTAGCCTAAGGCTAATAGGCAGTGTCCACGAGGAGAGATGAGATGCAAGATTTTTCGGTTTTTTTATTTTTAAAACAATTTAACTTTCTATTTTTTTAAAAGAAAGGAAGAAAATAAATATGGCTGGACTGAGAGTTGATTTAAGGATTAAAAATGAAATTAAGAAAGAGATTTTGAAGAAGGTGAATTATGATTTCAACGGAAACTCAAGTAGAGAGAAAATGAGTTTGTTTTTAGAAAGAAGAAAGATTCGGGCTCACTATTCTACTATTCAACTACTTATTCTTCTCTTGAAGGTTTTAATGCTTCAACTTGATTATAGGCCAAAGTTAAAACTTAAGCTTTGAAGCGTTCAAGTAAAACAAATAACATGAATATTGAAAAAGTTAACTTCTTTTTAAAATCATTCTTAAATTGAATGTTAAATCATTAGGCTTTTTCTTCAAGTATGAAATAAAAATGAGTTTAAGAAATTTTTTTCAAAATTAAAGTTGACAAAGTCCAATCCCATCCTCATGTGTCTTCAAGAACACTCAATGCAAAGCTTAAATTAGGCATTTATATGATTCTGTTAGGTTTCTTTTCACATAAATCAATCAAGAAGAAGTGATTAGCAACCAATTTTGCATCATCATCATCACATTTCTCACCAAATTATGTTAATTTTGCTACTAATAAATCTCATTTGGGTATTTTGCAGATAATTAAAAGGACAAGGGCAAGGTGGTAACAAAATCTTGATTTGAAGCAATTTTCAGATAATTAAATGGGATTTCTTAAAAAGCAAGAAAGATAGTTCTGGAGAAGGGTAGATTAGTCTAAAAATTAGAGATGAATCTAAACTAATACTCGCCCAAGTGCGCAAAGATTGATATTCCCTGAAGCTACCATCCAGGAGAAAGGATAGATGGCAGAAAATTTGCGCTTCTATCCACCATCTAGCCGCAGAAACGCGGCTTTTGCTATGTTTCTGTGACAAGATGGAGGATACAGCTCTGGATCTTGGACATGTGTCCTCTCATTTCGTACTCCTCAAGCCTTTGCAGCCTATAAATTTCCTATAAAATCACCCGAGAAAAAGTTAGACAGAGAGCAGAGTATCTTAATTTCTTTTGCTACTATAATTTCTCTTGTACTCTTATATCATTGCAAATTATTTTAGGTTATCGTTCCAAAATTTGAGTGAAAAAGAGAGAGTGTTGTTGTAATTGAGAAGGTGACAATCAATACAAGGATTCTTCTTCTCCTCATTTCTCTTTCTTACAATCTTCTACTTGTGCTTTAATTCTTGTCTCTAACAAATTATAACACCTCTAACAAGTTTTTTCATTTCATGCTTTACATTCATGTTTAGCTAACTTTCTTCTTACATGGGTAACTAACTACTAACTCACTAACCTAACTACTTGATTGATAACCCACATGAATCAAATAGCATGCCAATAAGTCTTGTACAAGAAAGAGCTATGGATGACTTATGATGAAGGGTTCTAACTCTAACTTCTAACTAGCAACCTAACTCTCATATTTCATGCTCTAACTTTATGTTCTTGATGATCTATTGATTGCTTAACTTGCTTGTTTGAAATTGGAGAATATCCACTCATCTTTACCGATACCGATCTGTAGTTGTTTCTGACCCTAATCTCACCTTAAAACGGATCTTGATAGGGTAATGTTCAAGTTTTTACCGTGTGAAGTAAAGTGGAGGGTGAAAGACTTTCATTAGAACACCACATGACTAGTTCTCAAAACACAAGACTTGTGCAAGTCAAGGATTCATTGTGAGGCTATATCATCAAGTAAGTTAATGGTTAGTGGGATTCATTAGAATAATGTTAGCCATGCAATCTTTCTCATTTTTAAAACATTAAATTTTTTCAAGCAACCTCTTTTACTAGTTTCTTCAACTTCTTAAAACTCTTGTTCAAACCTTCTTTTAAACTTTCTTTTAGTTTCTTTTAGCCTTCACTTAGTCTTTTCTTTTCTCTGTTTTAAATCATCATTTTTCTTGAATCCATGTTTCTTTTCGCTTTGTTTTTACTCGTTTTCTCAATCATTGCCATTTCACTTCAAGTTTTATTTTCCTTTCCCATCTACCACAGTTTTCATACTTCTTTCTTTCTTTTAATTCATTTAAACAAAGAAGGAGTATTTTGAGAAAACAAAGAAAAATCGGATAAATC
Source organism: Agave tequilana (assembly GCA_038442645.1). Lineage (NCBI taxonomy): Eukaryota > Viridiplantae > Streptophyta > Magnoliopsida > Asparagales > Asparagaceae > Agave > Agave tequilana. The sequence goes on from JAVJIF010013141.1 coordinate 68,665, forward strand.
TTTTATCGCTCCCCTTCCTTGTGGATATGACTCGTTTTGCCACTCATCTAGAATGAAAAGTTCAAAGGGACATAAGCACATTCTCTAAAGAACATAACTCATATCATTCTTAAATTACAATTTTTAGTGCATGCTCCTCTTCCGAACAAGAAGACCAATAGAAAAAAGAGAATAGTGAGCCTGATTGGTCCCTAATGTTGCATATTTAGTATCATATTTTTCATACTTATTATAGAATAAAATCTGTATTGTTCTAATTAAATGCTTAATTTATTTGCAGGCCCATTCCTTAAGGAGATGAAGAAAAATGAGCCCAAAAGCCCACCAAAATTCTGAGTTAAATCAGAATTAATTCGAGCTCAGTAAATCAGGGCAAAATCAAGAGGTTAAAAACCGGTTGAGAAGAATCCTCTCAGAATTGATCGGTTGAAGCAAAAATCAATGGCCATTTCTTCAAAATCTCGAAGCTAAACTGCAAATTCAACCAAACATAAAGACAGAACGAGAACCCGGAGAGACCCACCAATAGGGTGTGGCCACCTGGCCACACCCTGGCCGTGGAAACGCGGCCAAAACCGTGTTTCGCGGCTTGGTTGGGGAGTTAGGGGGAGCGTTTGCTCCCCCAATCTCTCCGGGATCATGCACGTTGGGTTTTTGCCTATAAAAAGGCAGTATTTGCGCTGAAAATGTGACGACCATGCAGAGATAGGATTTAGACTAATTTTTCATTTTTTTAGTTTAGGTTTTTGTTTTTCTTTTTCATGTAATTTTAGTTTTCATTTATGTAATTCAGAGGAGATCAGACTTTCATCGAAGAACAAGAATGAAGTTTAAGCTGAGAGTGACACTGGTGTAAGGTTTCTTTCTTTTCTTTGATTGTTATGAAATCTAATCTATGTTCTTTCTTTGTATGTACTTCTTTTTAGTTTTCTTTTTCTTCTTCTTTTCTACTTCACTTTTCTTTTTGGTACAATTGTCTTCCAAGTGAGTCTAAAAGCATCGAAAGAGCCTTGCCTTTGCGAGTGCACCGATAGCTCATGATGATGGAATTGAGTCTCTCTGTGTATCATTTCATGCTTGAGTTGTCTTGATGATGTAATGTGGAAGAGACCAATAATCAACTCTTATAGGCTATGCGCTGATTGCCTCCAATTCAAGGTAACATCGTCGCTAATGATTCAAGGTAAGCTTTTGGTGAAAAGAAGGTAAGTAATTTTATTTCTTTTCTTTTATTTCTGTAAATTAAATCACCAACACTACCTCTTCCAAATCATTCTTTTTCAACTCATTTGTACATAGTCGCTTTCTGATTCTCTCCACTTTCTCATTCTACCATTTTCTTTCTAACTTTAACATAACTCGTTTTTTTCATTTTTTTCTTTCTTAAAAACAAAGAAGAACTTTCGTTTTATCATCATTAAGATTTTAATACAAAACTTTGAACGCTTCTATCGCAAACCCTCCTTGTGGATCACGACCCGCATAGCCACTTGCTATAGCGGAAGAATTGAGCACTTGCACATCTTTATTTCTAAATCTGAAATTCTTTATTTTGTGTGCAGGTTTCGCCTCAATCAGAGCCCAGAAAATTGATTTAGCTACTCATGGTGAAATTTGAATAAAAGAGTAATAATTGAAAGCAAAAAAATTAACATATCAATAAGATCGATATGATGAATTTGCAAGAGATGAATTTTCTTGATGTCCATTTAATTACAATTACAACTCTCATTTTCTCTCTCACTTTTCTGGACTAAGCTAGAACAGAAAAAATAAAATTACAACTGATTGCAACTAATCAAGAATAAAGTAAAACCCTAATTCTCTTCTGTACGTCTCTTTGCTCAGAGTGGTATTCTATATATAGGAGGAGATGAAGGGATAGACCGTACTTGAAGATAAGAGATAAAATGCTATCCCAATGACATGAACTGAGCCGCGAAAATGTGGCTTTTACTGCGTTTCTCGACCTAATCTGGCCATTGGGCCAGATCTTTTGCGGCGTGGATTCTTTCTTTCTGTTGCCTCTGTTTCTTCAGATAAGATTTCTTCCCAATTTCTAATTTCAAGTAGATCTCCATTGATTGCTTTAGATAGATAATCTTATCTCTAGTTAATCCAGATTAATTGTGATAATTTTGTTTATTTCTCCTCGTTCTTCATTAATTACACCTGCACACCACTAGATATTAAAACCATTAAATAATAGAGTTTTATAGAATAATAAATATGAAACTGTGACATGAAATATGCAATGCACGTGAATAATCACACCCTCATCCCTATTTTTTTCTCATCCTCGAGCAAATTCAAATGACTAAGAGATTCTTGAGCCACTTTCGTAGGCCATGCGACTGTATTGAGTATATGCAGCAAGCCATTAAATCTCTAGGTTACTCTTAAAAGATGAGTTTTGTCTTGTGAGAATTTTCAGTGGATTACACCCACAAAATCTAAATAATTGAAAAATATTAGTATGTTTTTTAAAAGTTTCTTTTTAAAAGAAAGAAGAAATATTTAACAAGCTTCAGCAAAAAGTTAAGTAATCTATAAGTCATAAGTTAACCAAATTGTTCATTCCTAAAATTAGTCTCTATTCAAATATTTGTAATCATTAAGATAAGAATTAAAATCATATTTCTCACTTAATCTATTATTTTATTCGAAATCATATGCACATTGTGACTGTGAAAATTTTTGCTCAGAATTCTTCAACTCCAACTCTTATGCCTTTTTTTTTGTTCTGGTGATATTTCTTAGTTTCATTAGGCTTTCTTATTTACCCATGAAACGAGCTTTTAGTCGGTGACTCCCAAACCAGACAATATTAGGGAACCGAGTGAGAAAATACCCCTGGGACTTTAAGGACTCGAGCAAACAAAATCACAAAATCAAAGATTTTATTTGTAATATGGACCACTTTTTTGGGTAAATACTTATGATTTATGAGGCATAAATACTCAGCTTAATCAGAGAATTTTTAATAAATATATATCTTTTTTTTATAGGACATAAGAGTCTTTATTTGTGAACTCTAAGTGTGTAAGTATATAGGGCGTGTTTGTTTCGCCGCAAACGTCGCAAAACGCAAGTCGTAAAACTTCTTTTCCATTTTTCGTTGTTTGTTTCGCTGAAAAATAAGTTGCAAAATGCAACTCTTCTTTTCCCATTTACAGTTGCTACAGTTAAATTTGTGGTCATGTAAATATCACTTTTACACTCATATTTTCTCACTTGCAGTTGCTACAGTTAATTTTGTGGTCATGTAACTCTCACTTGTAGTACACTTATAATTCAAAACAGTTACTTGATAATCAATATAAAATTTAATATTATTAATATTTAATATTTTAAATAGTGTTCAATTTCTTATTTAATTATTTAATTATTTTATATTTTTAATCTTTAATTTTTTTATTGTTTTAATATTGTTTTAATATTTAATATTTTACTATTTTAATTTAATATTTTTATTTAATATTTTATTTAATACTTATTATATTATTAATACTTATTCCATTTTTTATTATTTATTTAGAGTTAATATTTTATTAATATAACAATATTATACTTTAATATAAAATTATTATATATTTAATTATTTATTTTTTAATATAAAAAAATTACTTTATTAATATCATAATATATTTTATTTTTATATTAATATTTTATTATGTTAATATTGTAATAATAATTTAGTATAATAATACTATAATGATAATTTATTATTAAATTATAATTATATTTTACTTTGTTAATTTTATATTTCTATAATATTACAATAATATTATAATAAAATTTATATTATAATAATTTTCAAGTATTTTTAATATTATAATATTATAACTATAGTTTATTATTTTTGTAAGTTTTTTTAATATTATAATAAAATTTATATTATAATAATTTTCAAGTATTTTTAATATTATAATATTATAACTATATTTTATTATTTTTGTAAGATTTTTTAATATTTATATTTTATTAGTATTCTTAAACTTTTATTAATGTTCTTTAGATTTTTTAAAATTTTATATTATTTATTATTTAATATTTTAGTAATATTTTACTATTTATACTAATATTTTATTAATATTATTGTTATAAATAAAATATTAAGATTATTAATTTTTTATCTCCAATTTATTAATATAATTTAATTTGCAATAGTAGATTTAATTTAATAGTATTATAAATATTTAAATCACTGCTACAGTTAATTTTGTGGTCAACTTTTCCACTTACACTTTTACATTACCAACCAAACACCGTAAAACACAATATACTTTACCATTTACACTTTCACTTTATCAATCAAACACCGTAAAACACAATATACTTTTCCATTTACACTTCACTTTATCAACCAAACACCGTAAAACACAATATATTTTCTCTGCTACAGTTCACTTTTTTCATTCTCATTTTACGACTTACGACTTGCGACATTTTGCAACGAAACAAACAGGCCCATAAAGTATGCATATTTCATGACGGTAAAAATCAAGACTAAATTATTTTTTCAATTTTTCTTCCTAACCATAGAAATCAAACAAAAAAACTTATTTTGACCATGTATAGGAAATCCTAATTAAGATTCTCTTATTCCTTAAAATTAACTTAATTTCTTATAAAAAATAGGTCAAACTATTTTTTCCAACTTCAAAATGTTTTTTTTATCATATGAAATGTTAGTGCTCCTCCCTCACACCTATCTCATACATTGTCCCCAATGTATAAAAGAAATATATAGATGCATGAAATAAATGTAAAAGTTGTGGTGTTACCGATACATTGGGTCAAATAAACCAATCATCGTCTCATTTACTGGCACCGATTTCAAGAACTGTTTATGACATTGACCATTGACCTTAAACTCATTCCCATTCTTGGGTCAAAGATCTTTACTACACTATGTGGGAACATGATTTTCACAACGAATGGCTCAGTCCATCTTGATTTCAATTTTTTTAGAAAATGATGAAGCCTAGAATTATAGAGTAAGACTTTTTGTCCGGAGACAAAAATTTTCCTTATGATAAACTTATCATGAAAGACCTTAACTCTATTTTTCGTGTTCTTCACATTTTCATTGGCCTCATTTCTCAACTCCTCAAGTTCAAAAATTTACATTTTTCGCAGGTCTTCGGCCTTATCTAGATCAAAATTTAATTGCTTAATTGCCAATAAGGTCGGTGCTTTAACTCAACAGGTAGGTGGCAAGCCTTTTTAAAGACTAACCTATAAGGAGACATCCTTAAAATCATTTTGAAAGTGATTTTGTAGGCTCATAAGGCATCTACTAGTTTGATCGACCAATCTTTTCGATTTTGGCTCATAGTCTTCTCCAAAATAAGTTTGATTTATCTATTAGAGACCTCTACCTGCCCACTGGTTTGAGGGTGATATAGTATGGATAATTTATGTGTGATGGCATATTTCCGTATAAGAGCTTCAAAAGATATATTTCAATAAGTGCCATTATCACTGATGATAGCACGAGGGAATTCGAAGCGTGAGAAAATGTTCTCTTTGTAGAATTTGACAATAACTTTGTTGTCATTTATCCAGCTTGGAATTGCTTCTACCCATTTGGACACATAGTCCACAACAATCAAGATGTATTAGTTCCCTAATGAGCTAGGAAAAGAACTCATAAAGTTAATGCCTAAAACATCAAAAATTTCTATTTAGAATTAGGTTGATGGGCATTATACTTCGTTTCGAGATCCTTCCTACCATTTGATATCTTGGGCACGTCTTGCAGAATTCAAAAGCATCTTTGAACAAAGTAGGTTAAAAGAACCCACTTTGTAGTACTTTTTCAGCAGTCTTACGGGGACCAAAGTGTTCACTGCATGTAAGCTCGTGATAAAAGGAGAGAACTCTCTTGACTTCTTTATCGGGTATATATCTCCTAATAATTTGATCAGAACAGTACTTCAAAAGATACGGTTCCACCTAAAAGAAATACCGAACTTGATATAAGAATCAGTAGATATCTTATTTAACCAATGAGATGAAGTTTGGTTTATGACTAAAAGTTCACTACGGTAAACCAAGATTCCCTAAAGGCAATTAAGAGTTGTTCATCGGAAAAGTCATCATTTATCGGTGATTCATTGTGAGGGGCGCTGGGGATACGCGAGAGATGGTCCGCGATAATATTTTCTATGTCTTTTTTGTCGTGAATTTCATGATCAAATTCTTAAAGAAGAAGGATCCAATGAATGAGTCGGGCCTTGACATCCTTCTTAAGCATGAGATAACTAAGCACAGAATGATCGGTGAAAATGGTGGTTTTCACCCAAGTAGGTATGGACGAAATTTCTCTAAAGTAAACACTACCGCCAAGAATTCCTGCTCAGTTGTAGTGTACAATTGGGTATCATTGAGAGTCCTACTTGAGTAGTACATTACATGCTACTTGTTGTCAATACGCTGTCCTAATACATCATCTATGACAAAATCTGAGGTATCGCACATGGTCTTTGTAGTATCCCTACTTTAAAATACTATATTTTTATTTTTTAAGTATTTATTTTGTTTTACTGATTATTTTATAATTATTTATTTACTTGATTTATACTTATTATTATTATTAAATTTACAAATTATTTTGGACTATTAAATAATTATTTGGAGTGTTATTATTCATTAGCATTTCTACTACTTATTATTATTTCTTTTAGTCATTGTTATTAGTAGTAGTTATTTCCATTATTATTATCCCATTATGATTAATATTTATTTTTAATATTATTAATGTGATTATTATTAATAATATTGTTGCTATTAACATTATGATTATTGTTAATTATTTGTTTAAAATTGTTATCAATGTTTAATGATTATTGTTATTATTATTTCTTTGTTATTTCTTAATCCCTTTACCCCTTTAGCCTATTTCAAACCCATTAACCCATTAGTTCAAATCCAAACCCAAGTCATATTCCTATCTATTAAAATCAAATCCAAATTAATTATCCTAATCTAATCTCTAACCTAATTCTAAACCCATCTCCTCCCCCACTTCCTTTTCTTCTCCTTTGCCTGCGTGAGATCTCAACCCGTGCCTCTTCCTCCTTGTAACACCAACGCCGTCATCTACCGTCCACCCTCCTTCGCCATGCCGCCGGAGCCTGGAACCAACACAATTCTCCTCATGCTGTTCTTCTCTCTTGGCTGAACAGCCAAGTGCGCCAACCCGGGCTCCATCTCCTTCACCTGGCCTAGACCTTCGGCCAACTCCATGCTCCGCGGCAACCACCCCCATGACCACCTCCACGCCTTCCTCCCATTGGGCCGTGCTATAGCACCAAGGCTGCAGTACACCACAGCAAACCCCCCAACAAGGCATCATCATTTCTCCACTTCTCCTCCCTCGGCCGAGTCCATCTCTCGTGAGTCACCGTTGATCGCCATCGGCGAGCGCGAACACACCCACGCTCTTCCCAGCGAGATCCTCTATCCGTCAACATCCTCCGCGGCCTCCGCCCCCTCCACCGGAGCATCCTTCGGTGCGCTGCGAACATTATTGTTCCCTTCTTATTGCGTGCTGTAAATTTATATGTGTGGGATGACATCTTTCTCCTCTCCGTGGATCACCGTCGATCACCGTCAGTGAGCACGAACGTATCCGCGCCCTTCACGGCGAGATCCTCTATTCGTAGATAACCTCCATGGCCTCCACCAGAGCCTCCATCGGTGCGGTATAAGTCACCCTAATGTGTGAGTCTTCCCTGTCTCTTTTCCTTCTCTTTATAATTTTGCATGCTTTTAATATTTAAATATGTATATAAAAATATATGTATGTAAATATAAGTTCATTAATATGTGTAGGGGTAAATATGTAATAATGTGAAAGTGTGTTTAATTGTATATGGATGTATGCGTGAGTGTGGTGGTAGTATGCATCCATGTGTGTGTATATATTTATACTGGTATATATTAGTATTTGGGTGTTTGATGTGTGTATATATATGTGTGTGTATGTATGCATGATTATGGGTATGTATAAATGTATATATATGTATGTTTGTAATGGCATGTATATTATGTGTATAAGAGTGTGCTTGTATGTATGTAGAGTGTATGTGTACGGGTTGTATATGTATGATTGTAAGGGTGTACGTTCATGTGTTTGGATGCATGTTGCAGTGATTTCGGACACGTTCCTGCGACTCGGACCCCTTAGGGAGATTCAGAGTTATACTCGTTATGGATCCGATACACAAGCGATTCGAAAATCGACCCATGAGATAATCTGAAGATTCCTACCAGTTCGTGCAGTTAAGACCAGACGGCGAGTCAGTTCCAAGACCGCATCATTTCATGTGAGTGTTTGTTCTTATCTATTTTCTTATTTACCATTGTCAGTAGGCATCTATATATTACTTGTATCATTTCATGTAACTGTCTGAGATATTTTACTAGTATTAATATCCATATCACTTCATGAGATATCAGAGAACATTTATCGTATTTAGGTTGATATGAATACTTATTGGCGTCATTTCATGAGATGGTTGGTTGCCTTTACGGGTTCGGACAAGTTATGTTTTTTCCTAAACTGTTACTCAATTTAATCTATTGATTTATTGGATTAGCTCGTGTTTGAGGTCAGATAGCATATTGATCTATTTTTATGTTGGACTATCAGACATGGATTTTTTATACTTCTTTAGAGTTTAGAGGTATCACAGACAATTGGCTAGAGGTAATCTTGACGTTAATATGTATATGGACCTTGTATTTTGATGTTGAGACCTTGTAATTTGATATTGAGACATTAGGCTTATACCACATCATATGGAGACGATTGCCATTCTCGGATTCAGATCTAGTTATGATAGCCTGTTTATAGGATTGATCTTGAGGTTGATTGATTTGTGATTGAGGTTAGATATTCATAATTTATATGGAGTAATTATCAGACATGATGTTCCTTTAATTAGTGATTTTCAGATAAAAATTTAATCTGAATATTGAGGACGGTTTAGTTATGATCTTACCTTATTAAGAGATTGGGTTCTTGATACTTGATTATTATGGGGACTTAGAGTTGTTCTGGGATATAGATTCCTTTTATTAGATCTTGATCGGTATATAGATGAGATTGACTTTGTTAGATTATCATTAGGTATTGTGTGTATATTTTACCTTTGATATCAATGTGTAATATGATCTTAGTTTTAGATTATTGAAACAAGGACTTTCGGATTTACCCTAATTATATTGATTGAGTAATGATGATCTTATCGACGTTGGATATTAGATATAGAGATGATCGAGATGTCATATTGATCAAGGATGTTGCAATCCTTAATCATGATCTTGATTACAGTTAGATAAATCTGATTTTCGAGGATGTTTCATTCTTTATTTGTGATCTCAGTATTTATTAGTTTAGTCGATCTCGAGGATATCAGTAGACAGCTATTCATGATGGATTCCTAGTTATTATTATTATCCAGTCATAGAGATAGAATTATTGTGAGAGTAGTTTCATCGATATTAGTGATAATATATATCTTTAGAGTTTGATAGCAGTTATTAATTGATCTCAGTTATTGGTGATTAGAGGATTAGAACAGACTGGTATCGATGAGAGAACTGATGAATGATTCATTGAGATGGTGATTACTATATCGGATACCTGGACTTGGATTCAATGTTTGATGTTACAGTGATTGTTATTGAGACTATGAGTTGATGGATCAGTTACTGATCTCTTTAGTATGGATGGATGAGATTTTGATTAGTTCTAGTTGAGACTGTATATTGAGCAGTATCAGGATGGTTACTAGTATTATTCATGTTACTAAAAGTTACTGAAAAAATATTGTTTGACTCAGTCCTATTGTTCATCGCATACATGGTTACTGTTACCATTCACCGTGTATATGATTACTATTGACTGTTATACTGTACCATTACTGTCACCGTATCTTCCCAGTAATCGAAATAACATGGATATTAATTGATCTAAATAATAATATAACAGATAACTTACACCGAGATTGGAAAAATTGATGAAGGAGATAACATCTGTATTTTGGTTGGACATAGGATACAGGTTGCACAGCTGACTTACGGTTCCACTGCAGGGTTCTGGGGGATGACTGACATCCTATCTGTTTATTATTTTATAGTGTTACTATGAGTATTATTTCACAGTGATACTGTGAGTACTGTTACTGTTACTGGCTACCTGACGATAGGGCCTGGTTCAATGCCAGGCATCTGGGCCGTAGTCCCGGGTATGTACGGAACCCACCTAAAGTATAGACAATGTCTCCAATGATTAGTTTCAATAACTTAGGATCTCGAATGACACATGTAGTAGGCGTAGTATATGATGCGTCTATTACAGGTGACAGTTGGTGTTCACTGACTTAATCAATAATAATAAACTGTTTTTAGTATACTGTGACTGACTGTATTCACCGACTGTACTCATGTTAGATATGACAGACATCTGATACATGTATACTCGTTGGACATCGATGGTATACATGACCTGATTGTGCACTGGCTTCTATCACTGACTAACTCTACTCACCTGATGTATATATAGTGATCGACACCTGACATGATTGGACATCTGATTTTATTACTGACTGTCTTATTACTGTCCACTTATATTTGTTTATTATTTCTGTCTTATTTTCTATCTCATTCCAGTATACATTTTCTTTATCTGCTCACATGTTATATGCACATGCACTTTCCAGTTTCTTCTTATGCATTCGCTAGGAGTTCTGACTCCCTAAATTTGCATATTCAGATTTGTAGCTATTTATTACTGATCAGGTAATTGGAGAAGATTACATGCGTTCCGAGAGCTGGAGTTTCTCTCTTCTTGATTATAGGTATTCCTGTTCTTTTATTCATGTTATTTCCTGATCCTATCTATATCGTATCCAGTTACCATTTCTTTCCTTTATTCATCTGCTATCATTGTGTTAGATATTATATGTCATATTGTAGTAATATTGATTATCGTAGTAGATTTTTTATAACTTGTTTAGGTTACTTTAGACTTAGAGAATATGCGTGTAGTATTATCCTCACATGTATACATCGCCGACTCTCATCGTGACTCTATTTTCACGTATTTTGGGAAGCGGAGCGTGACAGTCTTGAATGACTTTGACCAATTCCGGACAGAAATGATTGGTGGCGAAATTAACTCTTTCTTCAGTTTCTTCCAAGAATTTATTAATTCATTATCAACAGTGAAGGATACGTCCTTAACTAAAAGATTAGTCAAGAGTCTAGCAATCTTACTAAAGTCCTTGATAAACCTACAGTAGAAACTGGCGTGTCCTAAGAAGGATTAGATATTCTTCACACATTTGGGCATAAGAAGCTTAGCTATGACATCGATCTTAGTTCTGTTCACTTCAATCCCTTTTCTTGAGATTTCTTATCCTTAGAAAATTTTATGTTTTATCATGAAGTGACATTTCTCCCAGTTTAATGTCAAATTTTTCTCAACACAATATTGGAGGACAAGTTCTAGATGGTGAAGACATTGATTAAATGAATTTCTATAGATGGAGAAATCATCCATGAAAATTTCTAAGAACCATTCTTCCATGTTAGAAAACAGACTCAACATGCAACGTTGAAATGTTGCGAAAGGGTTACATAAACTGAAAGGCATTCGATGATAGGCAATGGTTCTAAATGACTGGTAAACGTGGTCTTCTTTGGTCCTCCGGAGTTATGAGAATCTGATTGTATCTCGAGTAGCCATCCAAGAAACAGTAATACTTGTTGTCAGCTAGACGTTCAAGCATTTGATCAATAAAGGAAAGCGGAAAGTGGTCTTTATAAGTGGCAGCATTTAACTTTTTGTAGTCAATGTAAACCCAAACTTTGTTGGGAGTCGAGTTTGGACTAACTCTTTGTACTTATTTTCTACCACGGTGAAACTAGATTTCTTCAGAACCGCATGGATAGGATTGACCTATTGGCTATAGAAAATGGAATAGATGATCCCATTGTCTAGGCGTTTTAAAATTCCGGCACGAATAGCCTCTTGCATTATAGGGTTTAACCTACATTATGGGCCCCTCTTTGGTGTCGTCTCTTCATTTAAATGAATGCGATGTTAAACTATAGCTGGACTCAACCCCTTGATATCGGTCATAATCCAACTGATGGCTTCCTTATACTTCCTAAGAGCTAATACAAAGTTTTCTTCTTACCCAGCAGTCAGATGGGATGCGATGATGACTGGAAGAGTCTCTTGTCCGTCTAAGTAGACATACTTGAGATGCTTAGCCAGGCTTTCAATTCTATGGAAGGGAAAGACTCTATGAAAGAAGAAGTCAAGTTTGTTGGTTTCGGACTTGGTGAAATCGGGCTTGATGCCCAATTCACAGCAGAATCGATAATCTAATCAAGGTTGAAATCTTCAGATTCTAACTCGAACTCACACTCAACTTCTAGCCCTATCTCCTCACTATGCTCACTCGTCAAGTTCTTAATGAGGTTTACTTCAAATGTTTGATCCTCTATATCATAAGGTTGCTTTCCTAGTTTGAGCACATTAACTTCCTTAGTCATGTCTCTAAAGGTTAACCTAATGGATCCGTTCCTACAACTGATGATGGCATTGGCAGTAGCAAGGAAATGACGCCCTAAGATTACAGGAGTTTGAGACCTAGAATTGAACACAGGTTGGGTATCAAGAACAATGAAATTTACGGGGTGGATAAGCTCTCCAACCTGGATGAGAACATAAGTAATTTTTTCTTGGAAAATTTTACTGACCGGTCAGTCAATTGTGGTCACTCAGGTTGAACTAAGCTCGCCTAACCCGAGTTTCTTGTAGACTGAAAAGGCAAGCAAGTTGATACTTGCTCCCATATCAAGGAATGCACGACTAATTTTGGTTTGTCCTATTGTGCAAGCAATGGTAGGACAACCCGGATCCTTATATTTGACAAGGATCGGACCCAATAGTAGCTCACTAATGTTAGTAGCTAAGAAGACTTTTTTGGATACATTAGTCTTTCTCTTATTAGTGCACATGTTCTTAAGTAATTTTACATATGACGGGACTTATTAGATTGCATCAAGAAGGGACACATTGATCTTTACTTGATTAAACGTCTGAAATATTTTCTTCATGTGTGCATTTATTTTATTGTTATTCTTAAGCCTATTTGAGAATGGTACTATAGGCTTGTACACCTGATTGGTTGATTTGTCTTTTTCAGACTTGTCAGAATTAAAGAGAGTGGAACTAGATGAAGTGGATGCTTGTGTTGGGTTGTGCTGAGTAGGATTTGGTGGCATCGACACTTGATTATCAACTTGTTTAACCGACCTCAATATATGAACGACATTACATTGATTCAATAGCTGATCTTCGGCCAAATAGGCTTGACTAGAAGTTCTAGCGTTTGTCAACGACTAACTAGGCAAAGTACTCTCGGGCCTCTCGCTTAGTGAACTAGCTAGCTGATTCATCTGAACTTCTAACCTAGATATGGCTTAACTATTGTTGCTTAACAGTTGTCCTGTATTTTGCATGAAGGATGCCATAATCTTCTCCAAGTCGGTCAATTTTTTTCAGCTGGAGGACTTTGGAAGGATGATTGTGGAGCTTGAATGGGAAAACTATGTTGGTTAGAAAATTGTGTTAATAATTGGGAAGTTGAAGGTTGTTAGAATTATTTAACCTTGCGTGGTCATGGTTGTTTTGACTCCATAAGAAATTTGGGTAATTTTTCCGGCCGGATTGTACGTTTGAGTGCAGGGATTGTTGTCGGGCTTTGCGTAGGCCACATTCATGTGTTCAAGCAACATTTATTGGGTATGAGACACAAGACACTATTCAAACATATGGTTCATGGCTTGACAGTATGTATAACCCGGATTTGAAATTTGGTTAGGGCTGGCTTAGTTTGCTAGAACTGACTCTTTTATTTTTAGAGCTTCCAGTCTTCTTGCTAGGTTAGCAATTCTAGCATTGGCAACTGGTGTGCGATTGATTCATATGGCAAGTGTACCAATCGTTAACAAGTAATATAGAGTGATTAGAGTATCATCCCACGAGGATTATTATTTCAAGTACCAACTTAATCTTTCCTAGTTCTATTTGAATAATCAATTTAATTGGAAGATGTTGTGACTAAACTATTATTAAAAAGATTTTGTTTTAATTATGAAAAGAATCAGGTTAATGATTTCGGTATTGTAATTAGATAAAATATTATGCTTATGCTAATTCATCCTATTCATGCTAACAATTGGAATTACCTATCCTAAGCAGTACTTTCTTTCGAATAATATCAATTCTATCTTCTAAATCTAGAATCCACAATCTCTCGATCTAGTAGATTGCTAGTTAGAAGATGCATTAAGTATGATGGATATTCTTATTTGACTACACTACTCTTATGTCTCAATGTTTCAAGTTATGGTTGTTAATCCTAGAAGCTGTTGCTGGTTATCTCCTTTCAGACTTTAACTTAATCTTCGGATCAATTGTGCATACCAATTGTAACAATAAAGTAAAAGATTTAACAACTTAGCATATAAAAAGACTTAAACTTTATAAAATACATAGGAGAACTTGTACAAAACATAATCTTATATCCTCAACACAATCCCTACATCATGCCCCTTGTTATGAAAAATTAGTTCATAACTAAGAAAATAGAACACATTATAATATAAGAATAAATCATGGAGTAAAATCAATTAAAGAGAAAATTAAAAGAAAGATAAGAGATCACCAATAAAGATTAAGCATTGACGAATTTCTGGTGAAAGTACTGTGAGAATTAATGGCTAATAGCATAAATTTAATTGATTTTTGTTCTATTAAAGAGAGAAAAAAATTGTATATTTTACAAGAGGCTTGTCAGCGTTTAATAGAACAGAGACCAGTAGAACCGTAATCGAATACATAAATCTAGGTTTTCAAAATTACACAAATTTTTGGGAAAATTCTATCCATAAGCCCCGCCATAGTTCGGCCAGCTGACTGAAAATTTGGCTGGCTGGCCGAACTTCTTACTGTATTGGCACTCGGCTTTTTGATTCTTGTTGACCTCTGAGGCATTCTCGTTGACTGGTACACGGCTGCTTGGCCGAAATGTACGGCTGGATGGCCGAATTCTTGGTCCATTTCAGTTCCAGATTTTTGCAGAATTTCTGATTTTACGTGAAGGCTCTGTTGAGATATCCCATCTCTGCTTCAGATCTCTAGTTTCGTATTTCTTTTGTTCATTTAATATCGTCAATTTGTCATTTTCGCTCTTTTTCTTCTAATTAGCTCTTGACCTAAAATCTACAAAATAACACTAACAAAATACCCATACAATATTAAATGTGATAAATAATAGGTATAAAAAGTGATGTAAAACATGTATATAAAGCACACACATCATACCCCATACCTATTTTTTATTAGTCCTCGAGTAAAATCCTAATCTAAAAGAAAAACAAAAGCAAAAATCCTAAAAATAAAATTCTAATCTACTTGCATAGGACTCACAAATTCTAGATGGCAATAATATTTTAAAAATTTTCATCTCTGCTCAAAGACTTTAAAATTCCGTCAAAGTGATATTCCTTATCCCATTCAAGTTTTATGGTTACTAAATCCCTTACAACTTGGTCAACTTACCACAAAAAGATATTTTTTTTACAATAAAGAAAGAAATAAAAGAAAAACGAACAAAAGAAAAATTCCTATTATACAACTCCCCTTAAGCACGCCTCCCTCTCTTTCCCATGCTACTTCTTCTTCTGCCCTTTTATCAACTTGTATGTTTTTTTATCCTATCTTGAATTCAATGCATAAATACATGATTATTTTCAGGTGGTTGTTGCTTAAAGAATTCATCCTCCTCCTCTTTCGATTCATTAGATGATGATGATGCAACTGAGACATGCTCTTGTAGCATAGAAGGTGCCCAATCAATTTGTACTTAAGCATTATAAGATTAAGAAATAGTTTCAGCTTGAATACTAATTTTATCTTTTTTAGCATGATTAAATTCATTTTCAAGAATCCATTCCTTATAAATTTGTGTGACAAGAATGGGTAGTGACATAAAGGTCTTTCGTTTATCTTTAGCGTTAGCAATGGTGTCCAATAGTATGTAATACATGCAAAAATCTTTTTTTTTAGTCATCAAAATGTAGACAATATGTAAAATTTGGTAGTAAAAGGATGAAACATTTGATACACCTAAGACATTATGATTTAACCATCTACATAATGCATACACATTCCTATATACTGTTTAAGCGCTAATGCCACCCCCTTGAGGTACCTTACAATGTTCTCCCTTAAGTGAATATAATTTTCTAGGTTCCCCGATTCTTGAGTCCCTCTTTCCACAATAGGAATACTCGTTAATTCAGAAATAGTTTGTAAATGCAAGATTTTCATCTCCCCTCTCTAATTTACTTCAATTATTCCCTGTTTCCCATCAATGTTATTTTTTGAGAATCCATCATAAAACTCTTGTACTAGGGAAGGAATATAAAATTCATAATTATTAGCATGTAACAGATAATCCCAATTCCTAGCCCTTATTTGATTCAGAAAATACATCCTAAATGCTTTGAATACAAGAAAAATTTTGTGCTCAGCAAAAATCTTAGACATGATGAACTTAAAAAATTGAGAACTGTAGAAGAGGAAAAACAGAGCACTTACTATCCTTGAAAAATTTAGGGAAAGATTTTGCCAAAGTTTGACTACTTGGCCGAAAGTGCAGCTGCCTGGCCGAACTTCTGTCTCGAACTTCGCGGATTTGGTAGCTGAGGTCTCTGGAACTCTTTCTTCTAGCTGTAGAACGCTCTGATTTGAGAGGTTGGACTCGGATTTGTGAGAAACAAAAAGACTGAAGTTAGTTTATATAGAATATGTGTGTACCCTTATCCCAAAACTACCGTTCATTTAAATTTCAAATTCAAATTTTGAATCCTAGGAGATGTTGGAAACTGAATGCTCTTGGGAAAAGATAAGGGAGTTTTGAATTTTGAAAAATAATTTTTGAAATTTTAATGAAATAAAGAAGATAAAAACAGGGAATGGATAAAGTTTAAAAATTAAGAAAAATTTCAAAAAAAATTCAAAAAGAATCTGACCACCCTATCCCTATGCATAAATGTGCTATGTCCCCATGCACAAAATCAGTATTGAGAATCACCCTAAAATTTTCAAATTTGAAAAAGAAATCCATATTAATTTAAGATCTTTATTTATCATAAAATAATTCAATTTTGAAAATCACTTATCTCGAAAATAGATCTAAAAAAATGGATAATTTGAAAAGTGTACACCTAAAAGATTCCTGATCAAATGCATACCAGAGCCGGCTGGCCGAAATTTGGCCACCTGGCCGAACTACTGGTATTCTGATGCTTTGTATTTTAGTGCTCATTTTTGGTATTTTTGTGGTTCATCTGGGAGTATTGGATAGTCTACAGAGGGGGTACCTGACATACAGAAGACATAAGTTAGTACTAAAGAAAATTAAAAATTAGAAAAATTAATAAGAGAAGTTAGAAAACTTGAGTTGCCTCCCAAGAAACGCTTTAAGTTATAGTCATTAGCTAGACTTTCTACTTCACTTCATGGAGGCTCATGTATGGAAGGGTTAGCCTTGATAAGTTTTTTGCAATCTTTTGGACTTTCTTCCATATTTGGTTTAGCGGTGCAGTTTTCAAGTAGAAATTTTGCTTCTCAATTTTTGCATTGTTGGACTTGTGGACTTGGACTCTTTGTTAAGCAATTTTATGCTCCTCTTTTAGTACTTCAACTACTTGCTTGTCCTTGGTATCAATTTTGAAGCACTCTTCGACAGTCGATGGTTGTGGCCTGGCTTTAAAAATTTTGAAAGTAACTTGCTCATCTTGCACTCAAAGGATGAGTTTTCCTTCTTCCAAATTAAATCAAAGTTCTTCCTGTGGCTAGGAAAGGTAGCCGATGAGGGAAACATTACTATCTTCCTCCGTGTCAAGCACGAAGAAATCTACAGGAAAATAGAGCTTGTCGACTTTAACAAGCACATCTTCAATAACACCAAGCGGGTACTTTATTGATCTATCTGCCAATTAGAGTGAGATAGTAGTCTGCTTCGGTTCTCCCAAACCACTGAAAATAGAGAGAGTTATTAAATTTATACTTGCACTAAGATCACATAAGACTTTTTCAAAATAAGAATCTCCTATGGTGTAAGGCATAATGAAACTCCCTAGATCTTTAAGTTTTGGATGAAGCTTGTTTAGCTGAGTAGCACTGCATTCTTCATTCAACATTACTATTTCATGAACCTCTAGTTTTATATTATTTCTTAGGAACTCCTTTATAAATTTTGTGTACTTGGGCATCTGTGCTAGGGCCTCTACAAAAGGAATGTTAATATGCAATTTTTTAAACATATTTAGAAATTGAATAAACTGCTTATATGTAACCTTTTGCTTGTGTTTCTAGGGAAAGAGAAGTGGGGGAATATATGGCTTGATAACTGACTTCTCTGTAAGACCTTTCAGGGTCTGAGAATCTTCCAGTGTTCGGCTACCTAGCTGAGATTTTGGCTGGCTGGCCTAACTTTGGCTCTGTATATCTCCTACCTTCTTCTTTTTTTCTGAGTTTTCATCTCTAGTGCCTGTTGGAGCAATATTTTCTTCTCTGGAGACTTGGTCTGTGCTAGGACTTTTCCACTTCTTAACGTGATTGCCTTGACATGTTCTTTGGGATTTACCTTCGTGTTGCTTGGTAATAATTCCTGTGGTCGATTGGACAGCAGGCGGGAAATTTGACTTATCTGCACTTCTAGATTATGAATTACAGCTGATTGGTTCTTCAGGTTGGTGCATGTGGTGGTCATAAATGTTTGTGTGGTGACGGCGAGCTGTTGCATTGTCTCCTCCAGGCTTGGCTTCTTCTCTTGTGGTGGTAGTGGCCTTACTTGCTGTTGCTGAAAGTTATTCGCCCTTGGAGCACTGTTGTTGTTCTTACCACCTCATTCTAAATTAGGATGATTCCTCCAGACTAGTATGTACGTGTTTGAATAGGGGTTATTATTCTTTTGGAAGTTGTTCATGTAGTTTGCCTGCTCGGTTGAAGGGAACCCAAAGTTGCCGACTTGTCCTTCATTGGCTGGTTGCCCTGCAGCAAATTCATCATATGGAGGTTTTGAGTTTGGATGGCACTTACATTGGTTGCATCGAGTTTCTTTGTTAACAATACAAGGTGTGCATGTATTGTCGAGATTATGTCTATCTCATGTACCGTGGCCGCCTTCCTTGGCATCGCTCGATCCGATTGTCACTGGTAGCTATTTGAGGTCATCTCCTCAAGAAACTTGTATGCCTCATCACGTTTCTTGCCCATGAGTGCTCCTCCCGCGGCCGCGTCAGTTATCATCTTGGTATTTGGATTCAATTCATTGTGGAAGAATTGGATTTCCAACCAAGCAAGAAGTCTGTGATGTGGGACTTTCCTGATCAATCCTTTATACCTTTCCCAAGCTTCATAAATACTTTCAGATTCAAGTTGGGTGAAAGTTGTGTGATCATCTCATAGTTTTGCCACTTTAGATTGAGGAAAGTACTTTGTGAGGAACTTATTTGCCATCTCATCCCTTGTTGCTATGGTATTTTTAGGTAAAGAATTGAACCATGTCTTCACTTTATGCTTCAAAGAAAAAGAAAAAAGTTTCAGCTTTATTATCTCCAGAGACACACCATTAATCCTTTGTATGTCACATATTTCTCGAAAACTAGAAATGTGTTCATTGGGGTCGTCATGTGGGATTCCCCAGAATTGACACGTGTGTTGCACCGTCTAATTAAACCCGACTTCAATTCAAAATTGTTTTCTTAAATTGTTGGTGCAATGATGCATGAATTGGCTCCAATTAGGGAGGGAATTGCGTAATCTTGTTAATCTCACATTAAAGGTGGACCAATAACCTTGGTTATTTGTTGGATTCCTAATTAAGGTTAACTGATATTAAAGGTGCCCATATTAAAGTCACATTTATATAGTTCATATAAACTTTTGAGATATAAGGGTACCATGATGGATGGTATTATTTCAAGGGTTTATTTGTAAATGTGCGACCCACTTTTCTCCTCCTGAAAAGAAATACAAAACTATCGCTCTTTTTGAGAGAACCCATCAGTGAAAGAAAACCTAAGAGTTTTGTGCAAGGAAAAGGAGATAGAGAAAAGAGGTTATTTGCATTAGGGTTTGCAGGATCAAAGGAAGGAATCAAGGTCTTCTTCAACCTTCATCTAATCTTCTCCAATGGCTTCAGGTATGGGGATTAATGTATATATATATTAATCACGTATTCATTCTTGAGATGATATTGATTCTTGATTCATGGCTGTTAATCCGCATAATAGTTGCTTTTATTTCTTACATTTGGTATCAGAACCGTGTTAAGAATCAATACATCTTGGATTAAAGATTATGGTAAATTAGGGTTTTGATTAATGTTTCATAAATCAAATTTTTGATCTTTTAATTGTGGAATTAATAGAGGATTACATAACCCTAATATCATGTTCATACTCCTCTAATTATGCAATTAATAGGGATCAAAATTTGGGATTAAGAAACCCTAATTTTCCCTAATTTTTGATTAAGTCATCGGAACAGGAACTGCCATTTGATAACTGTTTCGTCGACTATTAGTCGACTAATAATATGTTATAGTCGACTAATTTATTTTCCCGAAAGTTGAGAACTCTCTGTTTCTAACAGGAGTCGACTTATATTTTTGATTAGTCGACTAGTAAAGTGTATAGTCGACTAACCATTTTTGTCAAGTCGACTAATATTTAACCGAGAGTTTGCCTTCCAACAGGAGTCGACTAATAATATGTGTAGTCGACTGATAAAATTTGTAGTCGACTAATTATAGGGTATAGTCGACTAACTTTTCCTTGCCCCAGTCGACTAGACCTAAATGTGTAGTCGACTTGACTTGACTCAAGTCGACTAGTCTTTCCTTATAGTCGACTTGACTTGACCCAAGTCGACTAGTCTTTCCTTGTAGTCGACTAATGGTTGTTTATAATCAATCATTAAAGTATGTTACACATTTAAGTTATTGTGTTAATATTGATTGATGTTGGTCAAGTAATAGAATTGAAGTATTATGGTATTACTCAAATAAAAGATTAGAGAATATTATTGGTTAGTTTTTGTATTCATAAGGCTTATTGATCTAGTAGTTGCCAAGTGACCTATGTTAGTAAACTTTATGAATATACAACTACATAAAAGACTTGTCAATGTAAGTGACATTAAAGACAATAATACTCTCGATGGCGGTTCTAGTTAGGAGATTGGGACTGGCCCAAAGGAAAGTCTCTTTCAAATAATTATGAACCGGGGTAGGGTAGTGTAATTTATGTAACTTAGTGGTGTGGAATTGGATACCCAAAGGTAACATGACTTACTATCTAAGTGACATAAATTATATTAGACCTACGTAGGTGATAAAAGTTCTCACCTAAAGAGTGAACACTAGATATGCTTAGGTTTCGCCCAAAGGAGAAATCAAAGTGATATCAATAGTTCATCTTAATTAAATTTAAGGTTATTGTATTGATTCGTGGCCTAATGTGAGCAATGTCCTATTATGTTTCAGTGAACGTCCCTACTTCCCTTCACACTCATGCCACTAGCATACCAGCCCTGGATGGTACAAATTTCTCTGAGTGGTTTGAGCATGTACAGTTTACACTGGGTGTCCTGGACCTAGACATGGCCCTTTTGGTAGAGAAACCTGATGAAGTGACTGCTGAAAGTACATCAGAGCAGGTTAGCCATGCCAAAGCTTGGGAAAGGTCGAATAGACTCAGTCTCATGTTCATAAAGATGACCATAGCCAATAACATCAAGACTTCCCTCCCACATACTACTAGTGCATCTGAACTTTTATCTGCTGTAAGAGACCGATTTAAGTCTGCAGATAAGTCATTAGCTGGCACCCTTATGGCTGAACTTACCACCATGAAATATGATGGAAATAGAGGAGTTCAACAACACATTCTAAATATGACTAATAAGGCTGCTAAGTTAGGATCACTGGGTATGAAAGTGGATGAATCCTTCTTGGTACAGTTCATCCTCAACTCACTTCCTCCTCAGTTTGGGCCATTCAAGATTCACTACAACACTCATAAAGATAAGTGGAATTTGAATGAGCTAACTGGTATGTGTGTACAAGAGGAAGTGAGACTGAGGCAAGAAGGGCATCACTCAGCATTGGCAGTAACTCAAGGAGGTATCCATAAGAAAGGTGCCACAAGAAGTAAAGAACTCCTTGAAATAATTCATACAGATATTTGTGGACCACTCTCAATTCCATGTTTTACGGGAGAGAGATATTTCATTACCTTTATAGATGATCTGTCACGTTATGGTTATGTGTATCTAATTAATGAAAAGTCTCAGGCTGTTGACATCCTTGAGGTGTTCATTACAGAAGTCGAGAGACAATTAGATAGAAAGGTTAAAATCATAAGATCAGATCGAGGTGGTGAATTTTATGGTAGATATGATGAGTCAGGACAACATCCTGGCCCATTTGCCAAATTTTTAGAAAAGCATGGTATTTATGCTCAATACACAATGCCAGGTACGCCTCAGCAGAATGGTGTTGCTGAAAGGCGAAACCGAACACTTATGGATATGGTTAGGAGCATGATGAGCTTCTCTAATGTACCCATTTCATTGTGGAATGAAGCCTTAAAGACTGCTATGTATATCTTAAACAGGGTTCCTAGTAAGGCAGTCCCAACAACTCCTTCGAGTTGTGGACTGGTAGGAAACCTAGTTTAAGATATTTACATGTTTGGGGTTGTCCAGCAGAGGCTAGAATATATAATCCACAAGAAAAGAAATTAGACTTAAAAACAATATCTGGGTATTTCATTGGTTATCCAGATAAGTCTAAGGGATACAAATTTTATTGCCCTAACCATAGTACAAGAATAGTTGAAACTGGTAATGCTAGATTCCTGGAGAATGGTGAATTTAGTGGGAGTGATGAACCAAGAAAGGTAGATCTTGAAGTAGTAAGGGTAAATATCCCAATTACCTTTCCTTCAAGAGAAATTGTTGTCCCTCAGCTTGATCATCAAGTTGAGATACCAGAATAACATATTGATATTGGTTCACCACTCCATGAGGATATCACCATTGAAAATATTGTAGAACCACCACAACCGGCAGCTTTGAGAAGATCTCAAAGGGAAAGAAGATCTGCCATTTCAGATGATTATGTGGTGTATCTACAGGAATCTGATTATGATATTGGGATAAATAAAGATCCAGTTTCATTTTCACAAGCCATAGAATGCAATGATTCTAGTAAATGGATTGATGCTATGAATGATGAGTTGAAATCTATGGACCAAAACCAAGTCTGGGATCTCGTTGAATTGCCTGATAACTGTAAGAAAGTCGGGTGTAAATGGGTCTTTAAGACCAAGCGCGACTCTAAAGGCAATATCGAACGATATAAGGCCAGACTTGTGGCTAAAGGTTTCACTCAGAAGGAAGGCATTGATTATAGAGAAACCTTCTCTCCAGTATCAAAGAAGGACTCTCTTAGAATCATTATGGCACTTGTAGCTCATTATGATTTGGAGTTACATCAAATGGATGTGAAAACTGCTTTTCTGAATGGAGATTTGGATGAGGTAATTTACATGGAGCAACCTGAAGGGTTCGCAAATGAAGGTAAAGAACACTTGGCTTGCAAATTAAAGAAATCCATATACGGACTTAAACAAGCTTCCAGGCAATGGTATATAAAGTTTAATGATACCATTACATCTTTTGGATTTACAGAAAACACTGTTGATCAGTGTATATATCTAAATATCAGTGGGAGCAAGTTTATTTTTCTGGTTCTGTATGTGGATGACATCTTGTTAGCCAGTAGTGATATTGGTCTGCTGTATGAAACTAAAAGCTATCTTACCAAGAACTTTCAGATGGTTGATATGGGTGAGGCAGCTTATGTGATTGGCATAGAGATCTTCAGGGATAGATCTCGAGGATTGCTAGGACTGTCTCAGAAAGGTTATATCAACCGAGTCTTGAAAGATTTCATATGGAAATGTGTTCAGTCAGTCCTGCACCCATTCAGAAGGGTGACAAATTAAGTGGGAGCCAGTGTCCCAGAAATGACTTAGAAAAGAAAGTTCCATATGCATCAGCTGTTGGGAGCTTGATGTTTGCAAGCACTTGTACCAGGCCAGATATCAGTTTGCTGTTGGGATGTTGGGAAGATACCAGAGCAATCCAGGAATGGAGCACTGGAAGTTGGCTAAGAAGGTTATGCGGTATCTTCAAGGGACGAAGGACCATATGCTCACATACAGGAGATCAGATCAGTTGGAGGTGATCGGCTATTCGGACTCAGATTTTGGTGGTTGCCCAGATAGCAGGAAGTCTACCTCAGGATTTATTTTCTTGCTAGCAGGTGGGGCAATCTCGTGGAAGAGTGTAAAGCAGTCTATCATTGCTTCATCCACGATGGAGGCTGAGTTCATAGCTTGTTTTGAGGCCACAAATCATGCATTATGGTTAAGGAATTTTATCTCAGCACTTGGTATAGTTGACTCTATTGCCAGGCCGCTGAAGATATATTGTGACAATACAGCAGCCGTTTTCTTTTCTAAGAATGGTAAGTACTCTAATGGTTCTAGACACATAGAACTGAAGTACTTGGTGGTTAGAGAAAGAGTTGAGAAACAGAAAGTGTCAATTGAAAGTATAAGTACCACTTTAATGGTTGCTGATCCAATGACAAAAGGATTGCCTCCAAAGACATTTAAGGAACATGTTGTTAGAATGGGTCTTTTGGACAATCTGTAAATGTATATTTTGGTACTTATGTAATTGACATTATTGCGTAATAAAAGTTGTTTCTGTGTTTCCTGTTATCCAATTATGTGTGCACATATTTTGTATGGATGTATGTTAAACAGGAAATGTCTTTACAAGACAATTACAGGGGTCATTATGGTTATGGACTCAATTAGTAAGGGTTATCAATGTTGTGGTACATAGAAGGGAGTATGACGTGGATGTTGTATAACCGCTATGACTCGCATTGGTGGTCCAAGCTAATTGCAGTATTACAGTATTTCATATTTGGGCTTATCAGTTGTTGTTTTTAAATTCGTGATCACGTGTCAAAGTTTTTCAGTATGGAATCCAATAGAGTCAAAAATGATTTACAAATGAGTCTTTTCTTTTATTTTTTTTCTAAAGTTTTAACCTAATCGGTTAATGGTCCAAGTGGGAGAATGTTAATCTCACATTAAAGGTGGACCAATAACCTTGATTATTTGTTGGATTCCTAATTAAGGTTAACTGATATTAAGGGTGCCCATATTAAAGTCACATTTATATAGTTCATATAAACTTTTGAGATATAAGGGTACCATGATGGATGGTATTATTTCAAGGGTTTATTTGCAAATGTGCGACCCACTTTTCTCCTCCTGAAAAGAAATACAAAACTATCGCTCTTTTTGAGAGAACCCATCAGTGAAAGAAAACCTAAGAGTTTTGTGCAAGGAAAAGGAGATAGAGAAAAGAGGTTATTTGCATTAGGGTTTGCAGGATCAAAGGAAGGAATCAAGGTCTTCTTCAACCTTCATCTAATCTTCTCCAATGGCTTCAGGTATGGGGATTAATGTATATATATATTAATCACGTATTCAATTCTTGAGATGATATTGGTTCTTGATTCATGGCTGTTAATCCGCATAATAGTTGCTTTTATTTCTTACAAATCCCTCAAGGCTTTTCTTTTGTTTTGATCCGCCATCGCTTTTTCTTGATCTTTTCTCTCCCTGTGCAAGCGTCTGAAGATTCTATCAAATCTCTGGATCAGATTCTATGAGTTCTGCACTCCTAGAACATCTCATCTACTAGTAACAATAAATCTGTAGAAAACTCAACTTTGTTCAAAACAGGAGTTCGGCTACCTGGCCGAAAATTTGATAACCTGGCCGAACTCTGTGCTCTGTTGAGGTTGTGCTTCCTGTAATCCGCATAGAAAAAGATTTTTATATTAAATCTGCAGACAGAATTCAAAGCAGAATAGTAATCGATATCATTGATATTGAAAATTATACAATCTCTGGCAGCGACACTAAAAGCTTGGTGTGCGATTGATTTGAATGACAAATGTACCAATCGTTAACAAATAATATAGAGTGAACAGAGTATCGTTCCACAAGGATTATTATTTCAAGTACCAACTTAATTTTTCCTATTTCTATTTAAATAATCAATTTAGATGCTGTGACTAAACTATAACTAAAGAGGTTTGTTTTAATTATGAAAAAAACTAGGGTAATGATTTCGGTAATTGTAATCAGATAAACTATTATATTTGTGCTAATTCATCCTATTCATGCTAACAATCAAAATTTTCTATCCTAGTCAGTACTTTCTCTCGAATAATACCAATTCTATCTTCTAAATTTAAAATCCACAATCTTTCGATCTAGTAGATTGCTAGTCAGAAGATGCAATAAGTATGATGGATATTCCTATTTGACTGCACTACTCTTACATCTTAACATTTCGAGTTATGATTGTTAATCCTAGAAGTTGTTGCTAGGTTATCTCTTTTCAGACTCTAACCTAACCTTCGAATCAATTGTGCGCACCAATTGTAACAATAAGTACAAGATTTAACAACTTAGCATATAAAAAGATTTAAACTTTATAAAACACATAAAGAATTTGCACAAAACATAATCTTATATCCTCAATACAATCCCTATGTCATGCTTCTAGTTATGAAAAATTAGTTCATAACTAAGAAAATAAAATTATTATAATATAAGAATAGATCATGGAATAAAATCAATTAAAGAGAAAAGTAAAAGAAAGGTAAGAGATCACCAATAAAGATTAAGCCTTGATGAATTTCCTGTTGAAAGTACTCTAAGAATTAATGGCTAACAACAGAAATTTAATTGATTTTCACTCTATTAAAAGAGAGAATTAAATTGTATATTTTACAAGAGGCTTGGCAGTGTTTATATAGAACAGAGAGCAGTAGAACCATAGTCGAATACACAAACCTAGGTTTCCAAAATTATACAAATTTCTAGGAAAATTCTATCCATAAGCACCGCCATAGTTCGGCCAGCCGGCTGAAAATTCTGCTGGCTGGCCGAACTTCTTGCTGTATTGGCGCTTCACTTTTTGACTCGTGTTGACTTTTGAGTTAGCATTCCCGTTGACTAGTCCACGGCTGCATGGCCGAAATATACGACTGGGTGGCCGAACTCTTGGTCTATTTCAGCCCCAGATTTTATGGAATTTCTGATTTTATGTGAAGGCTCTATTGAGATGTCCCATCTCTGCATTAGATCTCTGGTTCTATATTTCCTTTGTTCATTCGATATTGCCAATTTATCAATTTTCGCTTTTTTTTTCTAATTTGTTCTTGACCAAAATTTGCAAAATAACACTAACAAAATACCCATGCACCATTAAATATGACAAATAATAGGCATAAAAGTGATGTAAAACATGTATATGAAGTACACATATTAGCAGCTATGGGTAGTGATTCTATGGAATGGAGACCTCATTTTGAAGACACTGGATTTGTATTCCTAGACTTTTTGATAGTTGATTCCTATTAGATGGTTTTCTCAGCTAGATCTTCAAATAAATCACACCCTTGATTTTCACCCTTTTGCAAGAACCCCTTGGCACATGGTTTCTAAGAGGGACTTGGTTTGGTAGTCAAATCGTCATAGAGAATTTAACATTATCGCCACTTCTCTATGTCACGATGAGGACATTGGGTAAGAAGGTCTTTGAAACATTCAAAGTACCTCCAAAACGGTTCATTAGGTTCTTGTTGAACTGTATGATGTTCTTCCTAGCGAGAGTGGTCTGTGGATAGGGTAGAATTTTTTTTAAGAAGATCTTGACGAAATCATCTCACAATGTAATAGAATCAACTATTAAACTGTATAGTTATTTATTGTCTAGGTCCTTGAGGAGAAAAGGATGAAGCATAACCTAACAGCAGCATCTCCTAACTGGGATATTCCCATCATAAGATATACTTTCTCAAATTCTCTTATGAAGAAGTACGCATCCTCAGACTCTAGACAATGAACTTTGGGAGAGTATTGATGAATTGTGACTTGAGTTTGAAATTGTTGATATTGGCTTCTAGGAGCTGAATTCAAGACGGAAGGGATGTCCTAATAGGATAGACCCTATAAAGATGTTGGTAGAGCCATAACCGAATCTGGTTTTAGTTCTGATTTTGGTAGTGAACTGCTTCTAGTTAACTTAGATGTAATTGGGTCTCTCGACTACACTTGCATGCACAATATACCACAAACAAGATCACCAAGAACAAAAGAAAAAAATCAACCAAATCTACTCTAAGGTAAGCTTTGACTTGATGACTCCAAACTGTTGACTGTCCATGGGAGGTAAATTACAACAATTTCATCACAAGATAATCGGCCAGGTAGATGACAAGATCAGTAGGCGCCATCCATACTAAAGTACCAAGCCTAATTATGCCAAACCACTATTCTTTGAGGTTTCACTCCTTAATCGCTAATCTTTGACACCGATTTGACTAGAGTCAGATTCTAACAATTTTCTCCTTAGGTCAATCTCCTAGTGAGTCTGAGATGTCCCTAGGACCAACTTTTATTCAGATTTTAGCTAAGGCAAAGGTTACGAGTGCACTGGAGATGATTTGTGAGCTTAGGAAGGGTAATGACTCTCTCACCTTATCTTATTTTGAGTTTTGCTCATAAGATATTTTATAGTGCAAGTGTGCAAGAAAATAACGTTAAGTAACACTCAAAAGCAATAATATCATCCAAGAATGTTTTCTAAGGAAGATGCTATGCAAAATATACTTTTTCTCTAACCTCTTCAACAGTAATTGAAACTTAAATGAAATTAGACAAATGCCTAAAATGCATGTCTAACCATTTTTAACAATTCACACAATAGGTTACTTTTGATATTAAAATAGTATTCAGAATCAATCAAATAGAAAAACAGATAATTGTAGAAGAAGTATTTTGCAGTACAAAATGACCTGCAAAAAAAAATTTAGTAGTCCAATATATTATCGCGTTTCTGCGGCAAAAATGGCTTCTCTGCGGCAAAATTGTGGAGTTTTGTTCCCTGCTTTCTTGATCAGGGGCACATAATAGTAAGTCTTCTTCTGCAATACTCAATTTCTTCAAATAACTTCCTGAACCCTGAAACAGAACATAAAACATTTTAAAACACAAAGAATACCGTTCTCTTTCTGGCAACGGTGCCAAAAATTTGATCGGGTTTAAACCGAGCAATGTCAAAACACCAACTCAAGTAAAGAAGTGAAAGCAGAAACCGTATGGTGATTGGATTGAAATATCATGTAACCTAAGGCTAACGGGTCGTGTCCACGAGAAGAGATGTGATGCAAACTTTTTTGGTATTTTTGTTTTTAGAACAAATTGAGTTTCTATTTTTTTAAAGAAAGAAGAAAATGAATATGGCTGGATTGAGAGTTAATTTAAGAATTAAAAATGAAATTAAAGAAGAGACTTTGAAAAAGGTGAATTAAGATTTCAAAAAAACTCGAGTAGAGAGAAAATGAGTCTGTTATTAGAAAGAGGAAAGATCCAAGCTCACTATTCAACTATTCAACTATTTATTCTTCTCTTGAAGGTTTTAATGCCTCAACTTGATCATAAGCCAAAATTAAAACTTAATCTTTGAAGCATTCAAGCAAAATAAATAAGATGAATTTTGAAAAAGTTAACTTCTTTTTAAAATCATTCTTAAATTGAATGTAAAATCATCAAGTCTTATCATTCAAGTATGAAATGAAAACGAGTTTAAGAATTATTTTCAAAATGAAAGTTGACAAAGTCCAATCCCATCCTCATGTGCCTTCAAGAACACTCACAAACATGCAAAGCTTAAATTAGGCATTCATATGATTCCATTGGGTTTCTTTTTCACATAAATCAATTAAGAAGATGACTAATAGAAGAAAAAGAATAGTGAGCCCAAAAAATGGATTTAGCTACTCATGGTGAAATTTGAGCAAAAAGAGTAATAATTGAAAGCAAATATTAACATACCAATAAGATCGAGACGATGAATTTGCAAGAGATAAATTTTCATGATGTCACTTCAATTACAATTGCAACTCTCATTTTTCTCTCACTTTTCTGCACTAAGCTAGAACAGGAAAAAATTGAATTATAATTGGTTGCAACTAACTAACAAAGAATTCTACTCTTAAGAATAAATTAAAACCCTAATTCTCTTTTGTATGTCTCTCTGCTTAGAGTGATGTTGTATTTATAGGAGGAGATGAAGGGATAGACCTCTTGGAAATAAGAAATAAGATGTTGGCCCAACGGTCTTAATAGAGTCACGAAAACGCGACCTGCCCATTGGGCCAGATCGTTTGTGGCGTGGATTCCTTCGTTCTATTTCCTCCATTTCTTCACATAATATTTCTTCCCAACTTCTGATTCAAGTAGATCTCCGTTGATTTCTTTAGCTAGATAATCTTAACTCCAATTAATCTGGATTAATTAGGCTAATTTGATCCATTTCTCCTCTTTCTCCATTAATTACACCTGCACATCACTAGACATTAAAATCATTAAATAGTAGAGTTTTAAATAATAATAAATATAAAAAAGTGACCTGAAATATGTAATGGGCGTGAATAATCAAATATCTTACTTATAGACCAACACTCCTCCAAAAAAAAAGAAAAAAGGGAAAAAGAGAAGGCAAAGACTTGTAAGGAGAAAATTCTCTTGTAACACACAAAAGATAGTGAATCATTCCTCTCTCATCCTCGTGATTTTTTTCATTTTGGGTTTTTACATAAAAATTCTTGTCTATGTCAGTTTACTAATTGAATCTTTACATTCGGTATCATTCTTGGCAGACCCCCTTTTTACTTGTGGCGTGAGGTCGACCGTCCGATCAATCGTATAGAAAAATCTCCACCATAAACTAATGCTTTCATTCAGATCTGAGTCCCAATGCTCATAGCTCTCCCTACTAAATCCATCCTCCCAAAAGTCTCTCCTACATCGACTATGGCCCCAAGAAGACACGACACCAAAGGCGCATTGTCCAAAGAAAAAGAAATCAAAGCCTGGAGGCATGATCCCTCCTCCAACCGCAATCAACTGCGCACCATTGAAGTCTCAGGATCCTCATCGCAACAGGAGCCTATTACTGGCATTCAGTCCCCACAACAGTGCAAAGATCAGTTCCTCCAGACGCTCTACGAGATAAAAAAGCAGATGAAAGAACAATAAGAGCAATCGGACCGTAAACGAGATTGGATGGCTCTCGATTGAGAGAACATTCTCCAGGAATAAGAGAGGTTGAGACTTCTCAACCACAGCTCTTGACTTAAGTCGAAGCCCTTCAAAATAATTCAGTGCAACCAGAGGGCGACCCTGAGAACAGTAGGTCTCCTAACCTTCGCGCTCTCGATGAACTAATCCAAAAGCGGATCAGAGAGGCTAGACTACTGAGTTACCCTACTCTGACCACCAAGACCTATGAATCTCTTCTCTCCAAGGAGATCTTGGAGTGTGAGTTCTAGAAAAAGTTCTCCACTCTAAACATTTGACTACTACTCTGGAGTAAGTGACCCAGTATAGTACATCCGCCATTTTTGAGTTATGATGGTGGACCATTCCCACAATGACCCTGTCTTGTACCTCACCTTTCTTACCAGCCTGAAAGGTGTGGCCTCAGACTCATTCTACTCACTTTCACCCCATTCCCTCCACAACTTCGCTGAGGTGACTGAAGTGTTCTTTACCCAATATAACTCCCGCCATGAGGCAAAGAGGAGCAGCCACCGCCTTCTCTCTATCAAAATGAGGTAAGGGAATAGTCTCAAGTTGTACCACAATTTCTTTCAGAGTCAGCTCACTAAAGTCTCCAACTATGGGGAGGAAGTTATCACCCTCGCATTCATCAATAGGTTGCAAGTTGCTCACCTCTTATACAAGCATCTCCTGAAACCAACATCACCAAGATGAGCAAGATTCTTACTCGTGGTCAGCCCTTCATCCAACTCAAAGAGGCGATAAAGGCTTCCTCCGACCACCTCGCAAAGCTAAGCGATGGCAGAGGAAAGTCAAAGTCTCCTTGTGAAGATCTTTACCATCCTCCAGATCGACACCGGGGGTAGCTTGCTCACAAAAGACAAGGCTCTCGATTGCCTCCCTGAGTTTACTCTGAGACGATGGAATGCTTCACTCTGTTGAAGCTCCCAACCGATGAGTCTACAACATAATCAATGATCAACCATGGGTCAGCGCCCAAGATCGCTCCAAAACAACCCTTCACTCCCTGGATCGGAGTAGTATTGCTCCTACCATGAAGGCTAGGAACACCAGACCATCCACTGCTGGGCCCTCCGAAAGTACCTGGAGGAGCTCATAAAACAAGGCTTGTTTAAAGAGTACATCCTCATCACGGAAGTCACGTCAAGGACATCTGAACATCCAACCTCCAAGGGAGTTGCACATGATCATGAAATACAAGGCGATTGATGAACTCCCCGAACTACTTGCACATGATGTACCTCCTTCCAATTTCAATCTATGTACCACATTTCTGAATAAAGTATTATTTTGTTCTCCTAACATTACAACCCTCCATTGCAGTACTCACACCCACAATATACAACCGTCATCTAACCTTAAAGATGGAGACAACCCACTCAGATGTAACAATGAGATTGTTTTACAACATACAACCGTCTTCTCGCCTAGAAGATGGAAACAACCTACTCAGAGGCAGCAACAAGATTGAGCCACAACATACAACCATCCTCTCGCCCCGAAGACAGAGATAACCCACTCAGAGGCAGCAACGAGACTGTTCCACAAAAACAACCGTTCTCTCGCCTTGAAGATGGAGACAACCCACTCAGAGGCAGCAACAGTTTCATAACATACAATCATCCACTCGCCCGAAGATAGAGACAACCAACTTGGAGGAAACAACAAGATTTCTATACAACAATCGTACATCCATCCATACACCACGCAGATGGGATTTCCCCAACTCGAAGGTGACAACAAGGCTTTTTTGCTGGTGGGATTTCCCCCACTTGGAGAAGTGTTTGTACGTTTTATTTCTGGGATTTCCCCCACTCGGAGACGGTAACGCTGACATGCCCACGGGCTTAACTCGATAGGAGTTGAAAGCCTCCGCTGTGGAATTTTTGCCACTCGGAGTTGCGCGCTCTACTGCAGAGATTTTTCCTTCTTAGAGCCCCCATTTGATGTTCCACTGCTGGGATTTCTCTCACTGAGAACATAAACAATAGCCTAGGGGCTCTTCTTGCCTGAACCTACAAGCAGATGAATACATACATCCACTGCTGGGAATTTCCCCACTCGGTAGACAGCTTCGATGTGGGATATCCCCCACATGGAGGATAACTCCGCTGTTGGCTTTGCTCCCACGTTGAAGGTACCAAATCATTATTCTGAGTATGGGCTCCTATCCAGAAGACGCATCCAAGCTTTCGATGGGTTGTATCCGCACTTCAGGCCACTTTTATACAGGTACATATGAGGATGTGACCACATGTGTTTAGCTATATCACGAGAGTTTTCTTAATCGGATTATCCTCTCAATGTACCAACCCCGTGTGGATGTACTTCAATTATTCCCTGGAGGAAAGCAGTGATAGGTATGATATTATAAATTCTTCAATGCTCGAAACCAAGCGCCGCTGTCACATGATCTCACCTATTAAATAACTAAGAGATTCAAAAAGATGCCAGCTTAGAGGCCAATTGTAGACGCACAATGATGAGCCTGATACAAACTTGAAGCGTCCAGGAGAGTTCAGTGCACCTAAATACTTCCACCAATTTTTCTCTTTTGATTCTCCTCCCACAACTCTGGCAATCACAAGAGCGGGGGGGGGGGGGGGAGCATCTGTAGTGTTCAAGATCTGGTTAACCCCTAGCATCACGACACATGTCCCATCGTGTCAGAGATACCTCAAGCAGACAACACGCCCAAGATACCAAACGGCTCACATGCAACCCGGAGGAGAGAGTCTCGGGCCTAACCCCGGACACATCCCAACTTTCAGGAGAGGACCCGAGTTCTTTCTCACCCTGACTTCTACTAGACACAGCTCAACAGTAAGGCTTCCAGATCGCAAGAATGGTTACGCCTGCCATAAAATCTCCACAGTCTAAATACCCCTATATTCTAACGGTGACAGTTATGGATAGTAGCGGATATCTCGGCATTCCAATCCCAACAATAAAGCACGATCTAAACATATATGAAAGAATCTTAATCGCGGATCATGAATCATGGAGAAGGATCTGCACCATCAATTACACCGAATAGCTTACTTATAGAGCAATACTCCTCCCAAAAAAAAAAGAAAAAAAGAAGACGAAGATTTGTAAGGAGAAATCCCTCTTGTAACACATAAAAGATAGTGAATCCTCTCTCTCTCTCTCTCTCTCTCTCTCCCCCCCCCCCCTCCCCGTGATTTTTTCATTCTGGTTTTTCACATAAAAATCCTTATTTATGTCAGTTTGCTGATTGAATCTTTACATTTGGTATTATTTCAGGCGGACCTCTTTTTGGCTTGAGGTGTGAGATCGACCGTCCGATCAATTGCATAAGAAAATTTCCACCAGACCTAGCAAGATAAGTCTTCCTCCCTTGGTTGCCTCTTGCCATGCTCTTGATGTGTAGGATTTTCATTAAGAGTGTAGATGTGACTTTATGTTTGATGTTCATGCTTAAATTGGCTCAGACTAATATATGCATCATATAGTTAGTAGCATGCCTTCATGTTAATATAGAGGGATGTAGATCTATAAAAATAAGATTTTTATGAGATCTAGATTATATGATAGTTAAAAATGTGATTTTTATTACATTGACATGTTTAAATTCATTTGAGTATCACAATGTGTGATATGCTATATATGAATGCTTTTGCTTTGTTTGATACAGGGATTGAAACTATATTTGGTGTGACATGTGAATTGATTTCCTGATTTGTTGATGTGTTCATCCATGTCATAGAATATGAATGGATATTAATTTATATTGTTGAAAATGATGTCATTCGTAGAAGACAGGGGGTGTACACGAATGATGCCATTCGTAGAAGACAGAGGGTGAACGCGAATGATGAAATTTGTAGGTGGGGGAGAACACGAATGGTGTTTGATGATGTTGTGCATAGTGTATGTTCGTAGAAAGTGAATGAGTGATTTATATATCACAGTGTATGTATTCTCAGCTTATTACAGTTTAATGCGTGTCCTGTTGGACACTAGAATTGAAATTATTCGAGGATACATGTGACTAATTAGTTGATAATTAGAGTTGTTTGAAATCTAGAGTATCGGACCATAGTAATCTAGTTTGGTGTAGAGCTATGTTATTAGCTTGAAAGATTGCTTATAGTAATCAGTTGTAGAATAACTACTGAATTTTTCATTTGAGGATATTGGTGTAGTATTGATTGAGATTATGTGCCTTGACATATTTTGGGACTTAGTTGGGTATCAAATACCATGTCATGCATATCTATGTTGTTTATAGTAGTTTATCATGCTTACGTCTATCATATTTATGTTCATGATTATATGATTTTCATGTTATATGTGACCTTTCCTAGTTGCCTCCTCAGCCTAGCATTGAGTCAGCCTCAGGGTCATGTCGATAGGCAACCTTGCGAGACAGACTTGTTCGCATTTTAACGCCCGTTGATTTATTATTTTCAGGTTGGTCGCAGGGTGTCCGTAGAGGCGCCAAGTGACAGATACGTTGGTAGTCGTCTTTCTATTAATAAGCAGATAAAGTTCTTTACAGAGAGTCTTTCTTTTGTATCCATTCATTTTGGTGTTGTATATATTTTAGACTTGGACTTAGCTTCCTATATGTAAAGACTCATTTTATATGGCAGATACTTTTCTTCAATATGTCAGATTTTTACCTTTATTTTTTGCTTCCTGCCATATATTCAAATTTGAACTACCTGAGTTATATATTATATTATAATGGCTCTAAAGTTCCTGCTCGGACAGTAGTCTGATAGACTGTAGCCGGTGGGCAAAATTCAGGGGCATTATAGGAATTCTCCTCCTTCTCGAGTTGTTAAATAGCTTGGAGTAACTCTTTATTTTGAAGGAAAATATTCATGAAAAAGCGTTTATCCCATTCTAACAGGTGCTTCCTCAGCCCACAAGCTTCAGATCTAGGGTGCCTGAAGTGTCTGATTTGCCCCCCTTGAGATTCCAACTCTCAGAGATGACGGTCTATAATACCTTATCTAACAGCCACATCTTCTCAAATCTGAAGCGTCTTTTGGCATGGGGTTCATCCTCACTCGGCAAGAGACAAAAAGATATGGTTCGAGGTAGGCTTGATAGTGGATTTTGCCAATGCTAAGGGAATCTTGAGTCCTAATCACCAGAGACCAAAACTATATCTACTTTAACAAGGCAGGGGTTGTCTCTAAGGTTAGACCAAGTAAAATGTCTACCTAACACCGGAATTCAATCAGTCCAGATGAACTAATCAGTCAGTTGAAAATTTCTTTATGTTTCACATTCTCATCCCTCTCTATCTGTCCCCAGAAAGAGGACCACATTAAAGTCCATGTCGATGATCTACCAAAGGTTCCACGTATGCCTCGGGAGCCTAATTTCATCTCAGAATCTAGGTTTCTGTGATCTATAGTTTGGCCCGTAGATAACAGAAATAACCGCAACTCAGCCATTAGATATTCGATTTTAACCCAAATGCTCAATAATTGACAAATTATTTTATTAAAAGAATTAAGATGTGCATGGATTGATGTATTTATTTCATAAACAACTTAGATAATTGTTGCTTTAGGAATAGCCGATTGTCAAAGATTTTTTGTCTTGTTTAAAGTTTTTCCAGACTTTTTCGCAATTGTCTTGCCGAATGATTCTCAGTGTTAAATCAGTTGAAGAAAAAACTAATTGTTTATTCTTGATGAGGGCAATGGCCGAAATATATAGTTATTACAATTATATAACAAGAAAACTGCTACTCTTCATACAATTGGTATTATATCATCCTATTCTTAATATTACTCTTTAACACCTCCTTACAAACTCACGATGGATGAAAATTTGAGTTTGAATAAAAGAAAAATAAAATTTAAAAAGCCTGTTGGAAATTCTTAAAGTTGATATCAATGCCACATAGCACAATTTGAAGTCTAATGAACAAAACTTGTACTTTTGAATATCCTCTCACAAACTCATGATGGATGTAACATTAAGAGTTTAGATGAGTGTGGAGAATGAAAAAGAGATGGACGGTGGAAAGTATTTTCTGAAGGAGAAGGAGAGATTGATTCTTATCAATGGCGGAGTATTTTTTTGAAGCTTAACAAAAGTCTCTTTTACATGGCAAGGTCGACTTAAGCCTTTCATATGTCTCTTTAGAATAGCCAGGACATGTAATCACCTAGAGGGGGGTGAATCGGTGATGTGCTAATCAAATATGAAAATTAAAACTTTAATTAATAATTCTAAACTAATAAAAACACATAAATAATATCAAACAAAATATCGCATTTAGGCACAAGTAATATCAAGCATGTAATAATATAAACAATATGAGCATGCAAGGTATTAAATGAGAGTGAGTAAGAGAAAGAAGAGCAACCACAAACATGGGAGATTTGTTTTAACGTTCGAGCAACTTACTTTATGTCCCTGCCTTCACCGCAAGAATTTCCACTATAATCTGATCCCACAAGATCCCTCGATGCCCCCCAACACCTACAATTTTTCTTAAGAACCCTCGGACCTGCAAGTCCCTCACTCGTTCCCGCAAGAACTACAAACATGAACCTACAAGCTCGTTCGAGGCCGCAACCTCAAACCAATCTTAATACAATGAAGAATAACTTGTGATCAAGACTCTTGATCACAAAAACAAACTCTCACAAATAAGGAACCCCTTTGAATAGATATAGAAGTGATAGTTCAAGCTTGTCTGAGAACACTAAGTGATTGAAAGTTGAAACTTCAAAAAATACTCTTTTGATAATCTGATCTCTAAATGATATAGAAATGAGGTTCTAAAACTTTTAAAAAAAACTTTGTTGAATATGAGAAAATAAGCTTTTAAGAAACTTGTGAAAAACTCAGCCTAAAAAGCCAATTTATAGGCACCCAATAAAAAATGGTCGTCGGGGCAAAACTGAGCTAGGAATGGCCTAGCAATCAACCGCCCGATTAATCACCTAATGGCTATAATTTTTGCCGTTAGAGCCAGTTGGTTGACCGACTGTAATAAGAAATATGTTCTTACGGGGTCTACCGACCGAGAGCAACTTGCTCTCTTTTAATCAGTCGACCGCGCGATCGACCGACCAGAGAGAGCAAGATTGCTCTTAGGCCATCAATCGACTGCCCAGTTGATTGTGTTCACAAGCCAACTGGCTTGTGACAGATCCGGTCGATCGTCCTAGGCCAAAAAATAATTTTTTATTTTTAAAATCTTTTTAAAACCAAATTAAATTTCTATAAAATATAAAAATAAGTTCATGTAAATACTTTAGAGTACAAATATGTGTGATCAATAATCAACACATATTAAAAACATGTGAACTTCTTTTTAAGATATCAAATGCAATTTTAAAATATAAACTAATATTAAAAATTATTTTTTCAAAAACTAAAATTTAAGCTTGAACAACTTAACTCAAAACTTGTATAAAATACAAAAATAAGTATCTCAAACTCTATTGAAGCACTAAGATGTATGGACAAATTCCAATACACATATCAAACAATTAAAACTTGTTTTTGAGATTTTTAATTCATAAAATCAACTTTTGATAGAATCAAAATTGTAACTCATCAAAATAAGCTTTTTTGAACGAATAGATCTCTAATATATGTAGATAGAATTCAACACATATTTCAAACTATAAAACTTATTTCTTTGAGATATAAATTATATGAATACAAGATTTGAGTTTAAAACACAAAGTATAGAATCTTTTCAAATCGATATTGTTGTACTTAACTTCTTGAAAACTAAAAACACAAATTCATTCAATGAAAAACAATCAAACTAATATTAAAATTTTGTGTGTGTGTAAACTTGAGCAATCAAATCCAATCTATGAAGTTCACCCTTAGGGGGGTGAATAGGTGATAAGCTAATCTAATGATGAATTAATGCGGAATTAAGACTATTTATGCAAACTAAAAACTTTAAGCTAAACACACCAAGTATAACACAAGAGTGTAGCCGAATTCCTGATGAAAGGCTCTGGACTATCTCCTTAAGATTCCTCTAGATAAGAGTTGAGGTGTCACTATGGCTCTCTTGATTAAATACAAGTGTGAGCAAATAATCCCAAGCATATAACAATTAAGCACAAGATATATCAAGCATATAAAGAGATAAGTAATGTAAGCATGCAAGATATAAACACAAGTGAGAGATAGAGAGAGCAATCGCAAACACAGGAGATTTATTTCGATGTTCGAGCACCCTTGTTCTATTTCCCCACCTTCAACACTATGAAGGACTAGAATCGATCCCACTGGATCACTCGGTGCTGCAACACCTACATGGAGTTCACACTAGAACTCTTGGACTCACTTGTCCCTCTCTTGTTCCCGCAAGAACTACACACGCAAGCACACTAGCTTGCCGAGGCCGCACCTCTATACCGAGCTCCTACAAGAACTCGAAACAAAAAAAGACACCACAAGTTCGCCTCCTCAAATATAAGATGAAACAATTTAGTGATCTCAACAGTTTGATCACCTAAAAACAATTTCACAATAACTCTCCTATAGGATTAATATAGCAATGGAAAGCTCAAGTATGTGTGAAAAATTAGGATTGATTTGGTGGTGAAAAACTCAAGAAATCACTTTTGAAAGTCACTCTTGAAAACTCTCCTTTTGATATGGAAGTATTAGCCCTAAAACAAATGGAGATAAACACTTAGAAAGGTAGGAAAATCTAGCTTGAAAACCCACTTCAAATCTTGATCAAAACAGTCCAAGGGAACCCCAATTTATAGGCCTCCAAAATCTAGCCGTTGGGGTCCAAATAAGCAGCTGACGCTGCTTTCGATCGACCGCCAACGGTCAGATTTTTGACCATTGGGAAAAGCGGTCGACCGGAGGCTGACCGAAAACTGGGCATTGACCTAACGGTCGACCGCCCGATCAACCGGGCCATTTACAGAGAGCAGAGCTCTCTGACAGTCAACCGTGCGATTGACCGACCCTTGGCTATGCACGTTTGTGCACATCGGTCGACCGTCCGGTCGACCGCCAGAAGACCTGGTCAACAAACTTGGGATTGAAAACTTGGTCTTTTTATCTTTAATAAAATCCCATAAATTCTCATAAATTCTACAAAAATAAGTTCATTGATATACTTTGATATACAAACATGTTTGATTAAAAATCAAAACATATTACAAATATTTTGAACTATGTTTGTGATATAGAAATTTTGGCTTTAAACAAAAATCGTATTTTTCAAAAACATTCTCCAAATTGAAAAATAATTCTTCAAAACTTCTCCAAATACAAAAATAAGATATTGTAAACACTTTTGAAGCTTAGTGTGTATGGATATAGTCCACTACACATATAAGATGAAATATCTATGTTTTTGATATTTAGCTCTAAAACAAGTTTTGATAAAACACATGCATATTTTGAAGCTTAAAACCAAAACAGTATTTTCTAAAACACATATAAATTTTATGTGTGTGTAAATGAACTTGAGCAATCCACCAACTAATCTATCATTTACATTTATCTAAAAACAAATCTTAACACTTACAAAAACCAACACAAGTCTTCTCTTGAAAATCTTCTTCTTCTTCTTGACTTGGTCCAAACCTTGATCCAATGAGCTAGACTCCTCTTGAGTACTTGATGCGATCTTGATGCACGAGCTCTTGAATCAACACGTGCTAGCTCTAAAATTTGACTTCGAATCCTTTGTTGAAGCTAAACACCTACTAAGATCTTGATCAAATATTTAAGACTAAATAAACACAAGATCATTAGTACTATAACTACATGAGTTAATCATCATCAAAACTAGAGTGATAGGCCTTTGGGCCAATAATCTTCTCTTTTTTGATGATGACAAAACTCATGGAGTTATACATGCATGTATTAAAGTTAAGCTTCATAGAAGCTCGCCCTTAACTCATGCATAGCAATAAACATAATATATTAATAAAGTGCATAAAACTAAACAATCATAAATGCATAGATAGGGAGATAAACATACATAAACTCACCAAATTCTTCTCCCCTTTTTGCATAAACAAAACATATATGTATAAATAAGAGAATAAACATGCATATATAAACTCTCAAAATCTTTCTCCCCCTTTTTATCAAATCATCAACAAAGAGGCGAAAACAAATCAAAACAATAAAGTTGTATATGCGATTTACATTTATAAAAGAAGAGACGTAAAGTTAGCTCCCCCTGTATACATGCATTACATGAAGAAGAGATGACTAGACCCTAACTCACATAAAGCATAATATATAATGCATAAGCGGAGATGTTAAGCTCCTCCTACACACGTGTATCACATAAAGAAGGAGGTCAAGCTCCTCAATGTGAGATACACTCAACATGAATCTATATATAGAAAAAATGTTAAGCTCCCCTTGCATATAAGAAAAACATAGAAAACAAATTTTTGAAATTTCTTAAAACAAAAATTTTAAATTTTTTAAGTCAACAAAACAAATTTTGATACCAATGGTAAATTTTAATATACCAATTGAAAATAAAAACCAAAATTTATTTTTCTTATACCAATTAAAAAAAATACAAACTAAAATTTTTGAGTAAACACCAATCATATTGCAATAAAGATATCAAATTGAGATTAATACCAACTTAAAATTATTGATACAAATATTAAAAATGTTAGCATATACCAAAATAAAGTATTTTTCATCATAAAGAATGGGAGTAAGATACCAATTGAAAATAAAATCGATTGAAAGATAAACATGAATTTTCTCCCCCTTTATGAAATACTAATAAAAATAATGCATAAGCTTGTATAATATACTATTTAAAAATAATTGACATTATAAACTAAATCAAGGTTACCATAAACATAATTTGTCCTAAAAATGTATGTGATATTTCAAAGTAAGCACAATCAAGATCATATGTACCAATAGAAATTTGAAGCATACTATATAAGCAAACACATATGAGTATACAAAAATAAGATTTATCATAAAAATCATGTGTATAACTCATACCTACCACCCTATTCGTGCACATGTTTAAATAGATTTTTAATTTGAGCATACAAGGTATGGTCGCCCATCCAACCGCCCTTAGGTTGGTATGAGTTTTCAAAAATAAGAGTTTGAAAATATTTTAGTATACTTTAAAAACTCTACCAATTGAAGAATAAATAGCTAGTTTAAAATAATTTTTGAATAACTAGTTAAAGATCCTTCAAAAAAAAATCATATATCCTATGAAACATTACTAAATATACAAG
The DNA here is from genome assembly GCA_038442645.1 of Agave tequilana. Lineage (NCBI taxonomy): Eukaryota > Viridiplantae > Streptophyta > Magnoliopsida > Asparagales > Asparagaceae > Agave > Agave tequilana. Next base: position 111,318 of record JAVJIF010013141.1, read on the forward strand.
AGTTGACACTCAAAATCTATTAAGCTCAAAAATGTGCTCATGAAATAAAAACACGAGTAAACAAAAATAATGTGAGTGTACAAAAGTTATGTGAATAGCATATTCATGAAATAATCAATAAAGCTCAAAATAATTCATGAAATTATCAATAAAGCTCAAAATAAACATGAAATACTTTTTATCAAATAAATATGAAAATCATAAACATTTATTTTATATTAAAAACAAACTTAAAGTATATGTATGTTTTATCAAAACTAACAATATACATGCATATCCTAAACATAAATGAGTCCATAATGTAATTTGCATGAAGGCAAGAGACTCAAGATTATACATGTATATTTATAAGTTTTGAATAAAAATAACATATACATGAAGCAAAACACATAAAGATAGGGACAATAAGTATAAATGGAAGAATCATCAAAATTAGGTTATACATGTACATGTAATGAGTACAAAAAGACAATGAAGCACAAACATCTAATAATCAAGTGTAGCTCACTACATGTACAAGGATATACAAACGTTTTGATGAAAATTACACCTAAACAAGTAATCACCTCATAAAGCGCTAAACATGATCCTTTAACAAAATAGGCATTTAAACCAAAGCATGCTAAAACATTTATATTAAAGCATGTAAATCAAAAAGGGTTTAAAGATAGTTACCAAGCCATAAGAACTATACTCTAAGTCTCCAAAGCATAGTGGTCCTCCCACCAAACTTCCTTGGTAGCGATGCATCAATTGTAGCGTCCATCAAGCTCATGCATCTATCACCAAGGCACCAACCCTCTCACGTCATGTGAGAGTCTACACCTATATCAAACACAAGAGATGAGAATTTTGGTACCCATTTCCTTTTGGGTCCACAGGGGTTAGCATCATAAGGAACCCAAACAATTTTATTTGTAAAATTTAAAGAATTTACTCTATCATAGCAAAATCTTGCAAGATGGCCCTTGCAACAGCAATGTGTACATTTGTACACTCTAGCATGCACATGAGAATGCGCGTGATCATGATATGCAAAGTATGCATATGTAACCCGAGGGTTATGTGCATGAACATGTGGAGCTTATTTTTTTTGAAATAAGGTTTTCAGTTTAGAATAGTTAAATGCACAATTGCTCAAAGTTGAGCTCAAACAATTTATTCTTTTTCTTAAAACTTGAATCTCATTTTTATTGATAGTAGCATGAAGAGTATGACAAGAATGAGAATCAACAATCCTTTTCTTTTTAGAAACATTTTTCTTATCTTTTGAAACAATTTTCTTTTTAAGAGTTATTTTCATCCAAAGCAATTTCTATTTCTTTTTTCACCAAACTAATTATATTTTTCAAAGAATTATTTCCTTCACACATATCATTTAATTTAGAAGACAAGAAAATATTCTCCTTTTTCAAAAATTATTTTCTTTTGAAATGCATTCCAATTTATTTTGAAAAGAATCTTTTCTTCTAAATGGAATCATATTTCTTTTTCAATCTCTTATTATCCTTTTTGAGCAAATCATATTTTTCAAGAAGTTGTTGACAAAATGTAGCAAGCTCATTATAAGACATGTCAACATCCTCATCAAACTCGGATTCAGAATTTACCTCAAGGGGGTTATCACCTTGGACCATGTAGCATATGTTGGAAGCATCACTTCCATCATCCATGTCGCTCCCCGCATAATATTACTTTTGTTCGCCCAAGGGAGACTAAAGTGTTTCATACTACAAAAACTGAATCAAAGTTAGCAAACCTATATAAATAATCATCATTTATGGTACTCTTTAAAGTATGGATGGCTTTTGAGTTAGCCTCAAGATACTTACTATTATTAAAGTATGAATCCTTAATGGTAGCAAAATAAATATGAATGCCTAGGCTTTGAGGTACATTGACATCTTAACTTTCCAAGTTTGGATGTTATGAATATCAAACATGGGAGGTGTCATAAAATTCATTTATGTGTTCAAATAAAGTGATTAGCTATAAAATGAGAATATTTAACTCAAGGTTGTTAGACCCAAATCAAGAGCATCAAGCTCTGATACTAATTGAAGCTTACCTAGGGTGAATAGGTGATAAGTTAATCTAATGATGAATTAATGCGGAATTAAAACTATTTATGCAAACTAAAAACTTTTAAGCTAAGCACACCAAGTATAACATAAGAGTGTAGCCGAATTCCTGATGAAGGGCTCTGCACTATCTCCTCAAGATTCCTCTAGATAAGAGTTGAGGTGCCACTATGGCTCTCTTGGTTGAATACAAGTGTGAGCAAACAATCCCAAACATATAACAATTAAGAACAAGATATATCAAGCATACAAAGAGATAAGCAATGTAAGCATGCAAGATATAAACACAAGTGAGAGATAGAAAGAGCAATCGCAAACACGGGAGATTTATTTCGAGGTTTGAGCACCCTTGTTCTACGTTCCTGCCTTCAACACTATGAATGATTTCCACTAGAATCAATCCTATCGGATCACTTGGTGCCGCAACACTTACAAGGAGTTCACACTAGAACTCTTGGACTCACTAGTCCCTCTCTTGTTCCCGCAAGAGCTACACATGCAAGCACACTAGCTTGCCGAGGCCGCACCTCTACTCCGAGCTCCCATAAGAACTCGAAACAACACGAACCCGCAAGTTTGCCTCCTCAAATACAAGATGAAACACTTTGGTGATCTTAACTCTTCGATCACCTAAAAACAATCTCACAACTCTCCTATAGGATTGATATAGCAATGGAAAGCTCAAATATGTGTGAGAAAACTAGGATTGATTTGGTGGTGAAAAACTCAAGAAATAACTTTTAAAAACCACTCTTGAAAACTCTCCTTTTGATATGGAAGTATTAGCCCTAAAACAAGTGGAGATAAACACTTAGAAAGGTAGGAAAAACTAGTTTGAAAACTCACTTCAAATTTTGCTCAAAACAGTCCAAGTGAAGCCCAATTTATAGGCCTCCAAAATCTAGTCGTTGGGGTCCAAATCAGCAGCTGACGCTGCCGCCCGGTCGACCGCCAACAATCAGATTTCTGACCGTTAAGAAAAGCGGTCGATCGAACGGTCGACCGAAAACTTGGCATTGACCTAACGGTCGACCGCCCGGTCAACCGCGGCCATTTACAGAGAGCAGAGCTCTCTAGCGGTCGACTGGCCCTTGGCTGTGCATGTTTGTGTACATCAATCGACCTCCCGGTCGACCGACTTCTGGATCGTTTGATCGGTCCGGTCGACTGCCAGAAGACCTGGTCAGCAAACTTGGGATTGAAAACTTGGTCTTTTTATCTTTAATAAAATCTCATAAATTCTCATAAATTCTACAAAAATAAGTTCATTGATATACTTTGATATACAAACATATTTGATTAAAAATCAAAACATATTACAAATATTTTGAACTATTTTTGTGATATAGAAATTTTGGCTTTAAACAAAAATCGTATTTTTCAAAATAATCTCCAAATTGAAAAATGATTTTTTCAAAACTTCTCCAAATACAAAAATAAGATATTGTAAACGCTTTTGAAGCTTAGTGTGTATGGATATAGTCCATTACACATATAAGATGAAATATCTATGTTTTTAACATTTAGTTCTAAAACAAGTTTTGATAAAACACATGTATATTTTAAAGCTTAAAAATCAAAATGGTATTTTCTAAAACACATATAAATTTTGTGTATGTGTGTGTGTATATGAACTTGAGCAATCCACCAACTAATCTATCCTTTACATTTTATCTAAAAATAAATCTTAACACTTACAAAACCCGACACAAGTCTTCTCTTGAAAATCTTCTTCTTCTTCTTGACTTGGTCCAAAACTTGATCCAATGATCTAGACTTCTCTTGAGTACTTGATGCGATCTGGATTCGCGAGCTCTTGAATCAATACATGCTAGCTCCAAAACTTGACTTCGAATCCTTTATTGAAATTAAACACCTACTAAGATCTTGATCAAATATTTGAGACTAAATAAATATAAGATCATTAGTACTATAACTACATGAGTTAATCATCATCAAACTAGAGCAATGGGCTTTTGGGCCAACAATCTAAACTTTACAAAACTTTTAAACATTTACAAACTCTTTTGCAAACTTTCAGTTTTCTCTCTTGATCTTCTTCTTCATCTTCACTTGATCAAAATTTGATTTCTTTGAACTAAACTTCTTTTTGAGTACATGATGTGTTCTTTATACTTGAGCTCTTGAATCAATACGCGTTACCTTCAAACCGTTACTTTGAGTCTATTAATGAAGCTAAATCCCAAATTAAAATCTTGATTGAATATGTAGACTTAAATATCATAAGATCATTAGTATTATAACTACATGAGTTAATCATCTTCAAAATTAGAGTGATGGGCCTTAGGGCCAATAGGACAAACTCCAAAAACCATGTTGTCTCTTTCACTTGAAGCAAATTGCCATTAAACCTGTAAGTCTTATTATTTTATTGGGGAGTAATACAAGCTCTAGGGAGAAACACGATGGGCTTTAAATAGAGGCTGAGACCAACCTAATGTAAAAGTTTAAGCTTATAGGTAGAGACCTCAACTTTCTTTTTAAGTCTATCACTTTTCTATTCATTTTCCAATATCGGGCTATATTCGCACATGAATACCCAACAATTTCCTCTTTCATGTGTGAATATACCTCAACTATTCAAGGATCTCAGATGTCCATGGGAAACTCATCCATTGGCTATAACCATTCACGGATCTTTATCGTCCATTCACGAGTCTCTGCATTCTCAGCTACATCCATTCACGGATCTCCACTGTTCGTGAGAAAATAAACCATAGTCAACTCCTTTAACGGGCTTCACATCGAACTCCATAACCCCTATGCGGCACAACCATCCAAGAATGTCCACCGTTCATGAGAAAATAGACCTTAGTCAACTCTCTTATGAGGCTTCATATCGGACTCCACTCCGTGTCCGCCACAATCTCAAACCAACAGTTCAAATATTGTTAACAATGTTGCTGGATACACAACTGACACAATCAATGGAGACTACAACTTAAACTGAAAATGATACTATTAGATCCTTTTCATAAAATTAATGGCCAATTCTAACTCTACATGAAGTAAAACTAAAGCATGCTCAATCTTATTACCGCATCGAAACTATACAACGAGTTAGAAAAAAATCTAGAGTTAATAACTCGCGATCTTGTTTGCTCTCCCACTGTTATTTCTGCCTGCAGGCCCACCATATTTCTCGAGTTCATCAGAGGATTGGGTGTATGGTGAAGGATGAGCAAGGGAAGGAGTACCAGAAAGGCGGGGGTGGAGATTTTGGGAAGGGGAACTTCTCCGAGCTCTTCAAATTCATCAAGGACCACAAAAAGACCCGGGAAGGTAAACAACAACCCACTGCAATATCTGCCTCCTAGAAGAAAAAAATATGGCATAAATATTTACAGTAATAAACGGTATTGAAGAAGGAAAACAGAGAGATGTAACCTTAGTGTTGTAATTGCCAGTAATTGTCTGGTATGGACTAGTGATCACTTTTTAAGAAGTATTCAGTACTGTTGAGTCTCAGATATGAGAGAGTAACATGTTTTTATGATCACAATCTGATTCTGATACAATACATTTCCAGCATCTGTGCATATCTGTTAGTTTCTGAAGTATTTTCGTTCTTGCAAATTACAGTCCAAAAAGCACAATTATGACCATCTCCCAACATCTAATGAGCACCACACAAGACAGATCCAGAGACTTAGTGACATTCTTCCAAAATGTAGTCATGTGCATTTCTTTGTGCTGAAAAATATTTGTAAGTTTGTAGTACATGAGTTCCACTGGCCATCACCACATTAATTCTGGCTGACTAAATATTTCCACAACGATTTACTCAATACAGCCTTGTTCATGTTTTTGAGATTAAAACCGTTAAACCACCGTACTCTTTGGGTTGGCTCCTCAGTCCAATTGACTTAGCAGGCACAAGATGAACACTCTCTTTCCCCCCTTCCAAAAGAATTTTCTTTGTATTCTATCAATCTGATCCACAACCCATTCAAGAAGCTTATGAAAGCACATCATATATAGGGGCATTGAAGATAGTATAGAATTAAATAAAATGAGTCTGCCTCCTCTGAATAATGTCTTACTTTTCCAACATGCAAGTCTCTTGTCTATTTTAGATATTAATAGTTGCCGTGTCCATTTTTCAGGTCTCAAAGAAATCCCCCAAAAAGAGCCACTTTGACAATTCAACATATTGGCCACTCTCAATTGCATGTTAGAGTTATCTTCTAACATAACGACTGAACTTTTAGTTCTTTAGCTTTCCTTTCTTTTAGCTAGAATTTTAATATATATTAAAGAAAGCTTTATCAATGGATATCAACTTTCTTCTAGAACCCTTGCACCCATAATTCCTTTAAAACCTAAGGCTATTCCTTTAGGTGCCATCCCATTACGTGGTATATTCAAGAATTACTACAAGTGTATGTAGAAAAAAATTCACATGTATGGAAATATACACAAGCATGAATAAATATAGATGCTTGTGTACAAAGAAACACGATTTTACTGTTGATTGTTCCCTTTTATGTGTTTAATAGATGTTGTGCTCTTCCAACTATTGTCTCTACTTGTAGCTGTTTAATAATATACTCGTTGATTTATAACCTACACATTACCTAAAGATTTTCTATTTGAATTTTCAACAATTGACTAACGGAGGTTTCGGAAAGGAAATTGGGCAAACTTGAAAGCTTACCGGAGTTGAGTTGTAGGAGGCTCTAGGTTATGAAGAATGTTGGGATTTGGGTCAAACAAATAGTCCCACATTGGCTAGACATTGGGATGGTCTTGGGTATATAAGGATTTGATCTACTCCACCTAGAAGGCTAGAAACGTAATGAAGAGAATCTCGTAGAGCATATGTCTTCTAGGTGTGAAGATGAGTTTCCAGGGAGACTTTTTGTTCGAGAGGGAGGGGAGGACATAGAGAGATTTTTAGAATTTCATTCAAAAAAGAACTGTTATTTGTGCTATGAAGGCAATGCAATGCAAAGTACCTTATTCATCTGGTTAAAATCATACAACATGCAGCAACCCCATTCAAGAACCCCTCATACTAGAGAAGCTTCAAGATATTGCATAAAGAAAATTAAGGTAAGGGTCTGCCTTAATCTGAGACAAATTAGAATAAAAATGTGCAAGACAATGTTTGCTGCCTGTACAAATTATAATTTGAGACTCATGATAGAACCATCATCACTTCTGCAAATAATAAAGTGTCTACTGTATATTGCAGATTAATAACTTTATTATTAAACCAGCAGGACCTAATGCTTTCTAGCCCCCATTCTGCATTGCCAAATTTAACATTCTGGTAAAAGTATTTGCTGCCTGTACAAATAATAGACGTGACAGAGAATCTCCTAACCTTAAACCTCCCTTGGAGCAATTATTCTCTTTGGATTCCCATTTACCAATATTGGTGACTTGCCAACCTGCAAGTGTGGGGATCAGTTATGATTTGTACTTTTTTTTTATTTTTACCTAACTCGTACTTGAAATCATTACTTTGTATAATATTATCTTTTAAAGACAGTGCTGATGCTTTTCCATTTACTGTCTTCGGAGTCTGGGCAACTAAAGTTCATTTTTCTGAAAAATTTGCTACAGAAAATTGTGAAGATTTAAACTAAGTCATACAGTGTTGGTCACTATTTTTTCGTAATTATTTTCTCTCCAGAAACGACTATTCTATTATTTATTTTTATAGTTTTTCTTTAAGAGAAACTATGTCGTATAAGCCTTTTAAAATTTTATTAACAAAGTTTTAATGGAAATTTTTTCCAAGATAACATAAATATATGTACAATTTCATATGAATGCAGTTACATATCTCTCGCAAGAAAAGAAAACGATTGATACCGGCACCCTCCAACTTGTTGTATTCAGCGGATCATCACAGCAAGAACTCCTCTGTAAAACATTAGATTACGACTCCTTCATGGCATTTGTGGTTGATATGATCAATTCACGATTCAACTAATCTATTTTGATCTGATATTTTATCCCCTTTGATTTTATTACCAGCATCATTTATATAATTTTTTTTTTCATTTGTTCTCTGCAACAAGCAATCCAGAGGAATTTCTCAAAGAATTCCCGAAGAGCAGTTAGCCCAACTTATATTTCAATCCAATCTACAAGTCTACAGAATGTCATCAAATTAATTTATTAAGCGAAGCGAGGAATTGTTCAAAACTGGACCAGTTTTGCATCCATGCATGTAACTCGATCCACCCCCACCTAATTTGTGCTCCAAAAGTCAATAGCAAACATTGAACACAATATCCAGATTGTACATATAAACCCCTTCATTGCACTTTGTTTCATCCAAACTAAACCTCTGTCAATCAACAGCCATGGCCTCTAATTTCTCTCTATCAGCAATTTTCTTGGTGATTTTCTTCTGTACTCATTCAACTAGAGCACAGCTCAATCCTGACTTCTACAATGAGGTGTGCCCAAAAGCCCTACCAGCAATCAGGATGGTCGTAGAGGAGGCAGTCGCACAGGAACCGCGAATGGGCGCTTCGCTTCTTCGTCTACATTTTCACGACTGTTTCGTTAATGTAAGGTTTTAGCTTATAAGTGTGGTTATGTTTACGTAACATTTTTACCGATTGATGCTGATGTTGTTCTCCCTGTCAGGGATGTGATGGATCAATTCTGTTAGATGACACGGATACATTCACAGGTGAGAAGACGGCTGCGCCTAACAATAACTCCGTCAGAGGCTTCGACGTGATTGACAGGATCAAGGATGCTGTGAACTCCGCTTGTGAGGGAAATGTGGTGTCCTGTGCTGATATATTGGCCGTTGCAGCTCGTGACTCTGTTGTCGCGGTGAGATATTCAAAAATTTAGCAGTTATCTAGTTTAGTTAGAAAGATTCGACATTCATTCTGGACTTGCTCGTTTAGATGTTCTCTTTTGTTATGTTTCTCATTAATGAAATAGACGGTCATACTCTCTCTTATCATTTTCTTATGCTTTAATACTCAAATACAGTTGGGGGGC